>PVJH01003916.1:107978-133967 GCA_004026705.1 Nesogale talazaci
CCCCCTCCTTCTCCTTCTCCTCCTCCTCCTCCCCCTCCCCCTCCTTCTCCTTCTCCTCCTCCTCCTCCTCCTCCCATAGTCTTCTTAGAAGCACTGTGGACTCCGTGATGGTGTCCTGGGCACAGCTGGCCTCCGAGCCACCATTGTCACCTGCACCTGTTGCCACTGTGTTGCCTTCATCACAGCCACGGTTTTCTCCTGTAAGCATTGTGTTTACTCTGTGTGTTGGCGACAGACATGGAAAAGGAAATGCCGAGAAAGCATCTTAGTGGTTTGTGTAACGTAAACCAAATGCTGTTAGTGCGGTTGAGCTCTCGGAGGAAAGGCGCTATATAAATCTGACAAATAAAGCAGTGACTGGTTCTTTACATCAGTGCCCTGAAAGAGGCGTAATCTGTCAACGATTGAATTAGGCGTGCTCTCTCTGCAGAAGTCCCTCTTGCTCACTGGGTGGTAGCTCCTGCAGCAGGGACTCTGGTGGCGTCGCGGGTGGGAGTGGGAGAAGTGGGCTGGGAGACGTTTGTAGATGCCACAGCTGCTCTGTCATTGGCAACGATGCCAGCTGGGGTGAAGAGCAGTCTGTCCCCGCTGTGTGAGTTATCTTGTGTCTACAACACAGGCTTAGATACTTCAAAAGGATTGTGGAGAGGGGCAGGGGGATCAAAGGAAGATCTGAGAGTCAAGTTCACAAAAGGCATTTTGAGGACAAGAACTGGAATGGCCTTGCTAATCGCCGCAAATACAAGCCACGGTTGGTCATCACCACGCTCTGAGAGAACCTTCCAGATAGGATGATTTTGTGTCTCATCCTGTGCAGTCCTCCTCCGTCCCAGACAAGCAGGACTGAATACCCCTGGAGACAAGATTCTGCCCCCTGTGACCTCAGGCCTGGGGGGACCAGGCCTCCTGCAATCAGGCGTTGGGGCAGAGGTGGGGGGCAGGCTGGGACCAGGGTAAAAGGACCCTTTCCTGAGGAGGCCAGTGCAGGCTGCTCCGGTTTCCTTCTGGAAGGCAAGAGGAGTGGAGAGCGGAAGCGGGTGACCGGCCTGTCAGCTGCAGAGGCTCTCGTTACAGGACTGAGTGGTGCGGGCCGTCTCCAGGCTGATTTATGGAGGTCACCTTGACAGTGGTGGAGAGAAAATGGAGGAAGATGGATGCCTTGTTACTGTTCCAAGTACTTTACAAGCATAAAGCCTTTCAGAAAAATCTTTCAGCCCACTGCTTCGGATTTTTCTTCAGGGTTGCAGCCTGCTGACAGAGCCCTGGTAGCGCTGTGGGTGAGGTGTTAGACTGTTGCCTGAAAGGTGAGCGTTTCAAACCCACCAGATACCGTGAGAGAGAAATATGAGGCCTCCTGCTCATGAAGATGGAGTCTTGGAATCCTGTATAGCATCGCTGTGAGTCACCTTTGACGAAGTGGCAATAGAAAAGAAATAAAAACTGGTGCCCGTGTTTTAAGTACTACGCTAGTCTTGTTTCAGATGTTCAGGCATCCTCTTCAAAGCCCACTGGGAGATTGCTTCAAAATAGCAACCTTGAACTCGGCGTGCATGATGAGGTTGCATGTCAGATAAGACTCAACCGAAGGAAGCTTATGTGGTTTGTAAAAGCTGCTTTAAGATGTCAGCTGGCAGATTCTGATACTCTAGTATAAAACAATAAACCTGTGATTTGAATAAATGACAGTCACACTTATGCCACGATAATTTAGCAGAGTCTTTATTCGGTTATAGTCGGACTGCTGGAATCTAAAAGGGATTCTTTGCAGTCCCGCGTCCACCTTTCAGTCCATCTTTAAGGCTGAAAAACTCATTTATCACCTGTCTAGGGTTCAAACCAGCATGAACAGGAGCCGAAAGCAAAATTAATGGATTAATTGTAGCTTCAAGATGAGTAAGCATGCATTATAAGGTACATTTCTTATCATAAAAGAAACAATACCATATTGATTACAGCATCCTGGTTCCTGTAACAAAATTATATTGTATCATCCTAGTTAACAGGACAAGATTAACGACACCATTCAGATTGCAACATCCAAGGGAGCAATATTGAATCGGAATAAACGATATATTGAAGAATAATTGACACTAATTGTAGTGTCCAGAACCTGGGAACATGGGGGTCCATTCTAAAATATATCACCAGCAGAGACTTTCCCCTAAGGGGAGGGAGAACAGGCAGGTCAACTGGCCGTCAACTTTCTGAGAGGGGAGGGTTGAGCAGGCAAGTCGCTGAGCAGCTTACAACAATGGAGCTTCTTTTGCTAGTCTGCCTCATGTGTGAGAAATTGTTCAGTTATAAAATGACCTTAATGTGCTGTGTTTGGTAGTAAAGCCACACCCCTGATCTGAAACAGTATTTTATCTGCAAACAACATCTCTTCAGTTGAAGATTTTAAATCTTGATGTTCTAGAGATCTGTCGGCCACCTGTTGGCACAGATTGATTCAAATCAAGTTAAAACTGCTTGATTAGAATTACTAAGAAGATCCATGCTGAAAGGAGAGCATGAGCTTGTAGTAGATTGCTGACTGTATTAAAACTCACTGAAATGAATTTTTCTAGATCCTTGGATTTTCCTGGCTTCTGTTTCCTACCTGAGGCACCATGTCCACACATGCTTTTGCTATCTACACACACTTTAGTAAACTCAAGTGTTTCCTGAAGTCATGCAGACCTTCAAGTCTTTGAGAGTCACTAATCTTTAACCTCCACACCCATGTTTTAGTCTTCCCTACAGTCTCCTGAGAATCGCAATCTTTATCTGCACAAGATCTCAGCTGTGGCAGAAACCATGCCTTAGAGACATGATTCCATGTCCTTGTTCCAATATGATTTAGAAGGATACACTGTGTCCTGGTATTCCCTAAATCACCTCAGTCATTCCGTTTGAATGGTGCCCCTGCGTCTTTTCTGTCCGTCCAACAGAGAAAGGACAGTTGGACTGTCTGACAGCCGATGGACATGAGGGGCACTCAAGTGATTCATTGGTTCACTTTCCTAGGCATGCTATAAAAATAATACAGAGCCATTATTTAACCGAAGGTGTGCAAAAATGTGAAAATCGCCTCAAACAGAGCCATCCGAAGATAAATAGGGTTAACATTTAGGCATAAATTTTGCCAGCGTTTGTATGCTGCTTTTAACTATTTTTCTGTTTTGCCACAAAAAATGTTCTGCATGATCTTAGGCAGCCTGCCTTTTTTTCATACATGGAAGTTTGTGGAAAAGTTCCGTGTTTTTGTTCTTTAACTTTTTATTGTGAATCGGAAGAAGGTTTACAGAGCGGATCACCGCTTTTACACTCACGTTTCCACGCACTCTCTGAAGCTCCTAGTGCACATTGTGCTTACTGGTTGTTGACAACTACGTGGCTACCATGTAACTACCAGCTTCCCTTGTCACACATTTGAGTTGGTTTGCCACTGCTATGGACAGCTCTCACCACATCCAAGATTTAAGAGTATTTAATGGGCCAAGCACAAAATGGTAACACATTATTGGAGGGGGGGAGGGGATTTACTTTGCACCTAACTGATTTTTAATTAAGTTATACTTTATGTTTCTTGGTTTATTGCCATTGATACTTCTTTAGTGACTTTCCTATTTATGCCTCTTAACTAATTTTTTTCTATTGGGATGATAATTTTTACGGGTTTTATAGGAGCTCTTTATTTCAGCAGTCCTACTTATGTACATGGCTCTATTTGTTAGCCTTAAAAACACTTTTTTTCATTAACTGTTAGAGTTTTCTTATGGGTTATGGGTTCTGTTCATTTTGTTTGTTTTACATTGAAATATTTAGTCATAAAAACATGATACGGGCTGAGCCCCGGTGGCGCAGTGGTTGTGCGCAGGACTGCGGCCCACTGGGACGGAGGTTCAATTCCAGCAGTGGGGCTGGGCCTCCTACTCCCACCACCGGAGAGCAGTGATGCCCAACAAAAACAAAAACAAATATATGATACATGCTGCAGTGTGGACAAACCTTGGAAACATGATGCTAAATAAGAAGAGACACACAAACATAGCTCATTAAATTCCATTTGTGAGTTCAGAAGAGGTGGATCTTGGCCAGGTGTGTTCACTACGACCCTGTATACAACAGAAAGAAATTCTGTCTGGTCCTGCTGCAGTCTCACAATCACTGCTATGCCTGATGCGAGTGTTGCAGCCATGGACCACCAGGACTTCTCCAAAGACTAGAACAGTATGTCCCAAACCTGGCCATCCATCGAAATGGCCATGCATCAGTTGAACGTGAACAGTAGAGGGGCAGACAGAAATGAGAGTGGGCCCATTGAAGGTGGCCGAGCGATTCCAGAGCCGGCGTGATTACTGTTAGCAATTTCCTATGTGCTGTGGTGGTGATGGTTTCTCATGTTTACGTGGTAAAGTTAACATCTTGCGGAGTGCTGCGGCTCTGCCACTGCTTACGCAGCGTTTCTCTCCAAGATTTTAGAAGTTGCCTTATAGATTTACACCAGCCTTAGTTTTACATTTTTAATTCATCGAACATTTATTTGGACTTGTGGTATAAAATGGAGGGTCTATCACTTTGTTCCCACTGAAAGCCAAGTAATTCATTGAAATCTGAAAAATTCTTGCCAGGTTTTGACGTTGGATTCAATTCCTTGGATCTTTGTACCTCTCATTTCCTCTATTATGGCTTCCGGTAGATTGATAAATGTGTCGATCTCCCTCTCTAAGGGCATCAGTCCTTTCTGAAATTGATCTCTTTGGTAAAGTTTAGCGTCATTTTGTCAAACTGATTGGAAACGCATTGCTTTTCTAGAAGAATTTCCAGAAAATCAACAACTCCCAAGTTCTAAATATTTGCAATTTGCAATTTTTCCCTTTTCAATTTTCTTCCTGTTCCTCAGAGAACAGTTTCAAGATTTTATTCTTACATAGCCTACATATTTCTTGCCTTATTCCCAAGGATTTTGTTT
Source organism: Nesogale talazaci (assembly GCA_004026705.1). Lineage (NCBI taxonomy): Eukaryota > Metazoa > Chordata > Mammalia > Afrosoricida > Tenrecidae > Nesogale > Nesogale talazaci. The sequence goes on from PVJH01003916.1 coordinate 112,933, forward strand.
TGGATTGCTATTGTAAATGGGCCTTATCTCTTTCTTTTTAAGTATGTTTTTCTATCTGATTATACTCTGTGACATTTAAGCTCACTCTGTGTACAGGTGAGAATAGGCAAGCACTTGCTTGACATGAATTGTCCAGATAAATCCAGATACTTAAGGTTAATAAATAAATGGGCAGTGTAGGAAGTAAATGTGTGTGCAATGTTTGGGACCTCTCTGTTCCCTTGGTTGCCCCCCCCTTTTATGAGATTTGAAATGTGATACACAATTTGGGTACAGGAACAAAATATCCAGAAATAAGCATTAATAACTACTTTAGTGTTTTGTGGGGGATGGGGAATATATTTTATAATTTCATTAATCTGAACTGCTAGGCCCCAGTGGTAAATCACAGTAGCTATTCATTCCATGCCCGTTTAACAAGGAGTCATTTCTTTCTTACAGATTTCAGCGACAACTGTCAGAACCCTGCCACGCCTTCCCTCCTCAGTCAGGAGTTCCTGGAGATAATCGCCCCAGTTACCACCGGCAAATGTCGGAGCCCATTGTCCCTGCAGCTCCCCCACCCCCTCAAGGATTCAAACAAGAATACCATGACCCACTCTATGAACACGGGGTCCCTGGCATGCCGGGTCCCCCAGCACATGGGTTCCAGTCACCAATGGGAATCAAGCAGGAGCCCCGGGATTACTGCGTTGATTCAGGTTAGACTAAAGCCAGGCATTCATTTCTTCATGCCTTCTTTCCTCTCTGCAGCCCCTGTCTTCTCTGTAAAGGACTGTGGGGGTGATCTTATACAAATTTCTCCCAAAGAACATAGGATCTAGTCTGCATCAGTGGAAAGGGCCCAGCAGAGGAGCCATGCTCTGTGATAGGCATTCAGAGAGGAGGTGGGAGGGGGCGTTATAAAGTACACCTCTGAGGCCAAGTCCAAAGAATGTTGGGGTCTAAACTTGGCGGTAGGTGCCCTTTTTACGATCTAGAAACATCGGGCTGAGCCCCGGGGGTGTAGTGGTTGTGTGCGGCACTGCGGCCCACTGGGATGGAGGTTCAATTCCAGCAGTGGGGCTGGGCCTCCTGCTCCCACCACCGGAGAGCAATGATGACCCCCCCCCCAAAAAAAAAAAAAGATCTAGAAACATCAGGGTCACTGGACATGGAGGTGCGTCTCATTTCTGCATTTGAGGCCTATTCCAAGTTGTGTAGCTTTCTTTTTGGTCTGGACAGTTCCTGGGGTAGGAAATTCTTTGATAGGTGAATTTGCCCTCACTGTGGAATGATGGAACCACCCCCACCCTTACAACAAAGTCTTCTCCCCAGTCACCTGCTTTGGCTGCATAGGAGCTTTTAAATCATCGAAAATACCTGCACCAAAAAAGGCCAAATAAGAATTGAATGCACCTGCTCCACCATACCTGCAAATTAGACTTAAAGCACACATAGGAACAAATCTCCTTCATCACCTGGGCAGTCCCTCCACCACACCTTGACCGTGTTTCAGCTGTGAGGAAGAGAGTCCGTGTGTAAGATGTGAGACTGCCTGTTCTTGAAATGGACAGTATCATGGGCACGCCTCAATGCCAACTCAAAGCAGCGCTACAGCACAGGGCGGCACTGCCCCTGCGCGTTTCCGAGACTGTGATTCAATGGGAGTTACATCTTCCTCCCAAGGATTAGACTGTGGTTTTGAACTGCTGAAGTTGTGGCTAACAGCCCACTGCATAATCACGCTGTCACCAGGGCTCCTAGTGATGCCTGGAAAACATCGGGTAGTTCATGACTGTCTGGGGTGCTAGGGGCCCACAGGAAAGCCTGCGCCTGTGACTACTTGATGGATTAACTGTTCTGTTGCCTTTTTTTTTTTGGACCGAGAAAGTACCTACATCCATCAGCAGTTGAGGTGTAACATGTTAGAGCACCTACTGTTTGGTTATGGGGCTCCCTCTTGTCTGGGAACACAAGTAAGCATATCACCAAGTTTGAGCTGCACTTGGGTGACCCCAGCACCCACTCACTGTCTACATATCTTAGAGACTAGACGTAGTCAATGAAATCATTAGAGTGGGGAACAGAGCAGTTGGAATTCTGCAGTTTGCACACTTGTAAACTCCGCTTTATTGTTCTCCTTTTTAGAAATAAACTTCCCCCACTGCCCACACCAATCTCACATGTGGGAATCTGAGGGTGGTGGGGAGGCTTCCAGTTTGTCTCTGTGTATAGTTTTTTCCCCCCTAAAGATCCCGGGCAGACATGAGGCAGGTATGTATTTTCAACGGCTTTTGTAAGTGGAGTGAGATACAGAATTTGCTCTCGACCTTCTCTGAGATACCATGCAGACATGGGTGTACGGAAAGAAGGCTCTGGGGGTAACAGCGTTTGCTTACCAGCAGAAATATGCCCGAGTGCCTGGAATCGCTAGCTCATAAACTGCCCCACTGGCATTCTTTCTTAGGCTGTGGTGATTTCTTCTCTGGAATATGTGTGTCTAGCAGTGTTTTTCTTATCTTTCGGTTCCATTTTCCCATGAGCTTTCTGGAGTTTCCGCATAGATGTACAACTCGGAGCTGAGTGGCCTCCCTGTGGGGAAAACGAAAACCTAACTCCCTGCCTTCCACTCCGTGCTGACGCACCACAGCCCGCTGTGGGTTTCCCAGACCGGAGCTGTTTACAGGAGTCGGAAGTCTCGACTTTCTCCCGCAGAGCTGCTGCTGGTTTTAAACTACTGACCTCTTTGATCTCTCGGGTCTAAAAATACCATGAAATTTCTGGGGGAGCTTTGGAGGCAATCCTCAACAGTAGTGCAGGAGAGCAAGCTGGAAAAGAACCAGAGGTCTTCAAACTACGACCCGCGGGCCATATGCGGCCCGCCAAGGACATTTATCCAGCCTGCTGGGTATTTTTGCTGCTGCTGCCTGTCCAGCTTAGCAGCCGACTCATCCCCGGCCCACAGCGAATGTGATCATAGCTTAAAAAAAAAACAAAACGATAGTCCAGCCTCCAACGGTCTGAGGGACAGTGAACTGGCCCCCTGTTTAAAAAGTTAGGACCCCTGAGTCGTCTTGGGGCTTCATTGTAGCGCTTGGGTTCAGCTGTGTGCTTGTTCTACCACAGAACTGTTGACAGCAGTGTGTATGTGTTTCCCTTCCAGAAGTACCCAACTGCCAATCGTCCTACATGAGAGGGGGCTATTTCTCCAGCAGCCATGAGGGTAAGGAATACTCTTTGTTTGGGTGTTTTATTATTATCTTATTAATACTCCAAGAAGCTTCAAGCTGCCCTAGTTCCAGGCTTACATTTAAACTTGGCTGAGTCCTGGTGGCACAGTGGTTGTGTGCAGGACTGCGGCCCACAGGATTGATGGTTCAAATCCAGCAGCAGCTCTCCAGAGGCAAGGCTGGGCTTCCTACTCCCACCAGGGCAGTGATGCCACAAAAAAATAAATAAATAAAATAAAGTCATAGGTCCTTAGTTGATGAATATAAGAGCTAATTGATCTTTATCTAATTTTATACCAAAGGTTTCAGGCATAGAGGGCGCCCATTATTTTGAATATTGATGACACTAATTTTCCAGCGTTCATGGGATAAATATAGATAATTTGGAGAAAAAAATCTGAGCCAATCTAGTTTCTCCATTTTTGCACACACAAGTTATCAGGCAGTATCAAGATCTTGCAAAATTCATGGGAAAATTCTATTATCTTTTCATTTCATTTTTTTTATAACCTTTCTGTAGCCTCCTTGTATATATTATTATCTGTATAAATTAGAACTTGAAAATAGGGACTTGTTAGTGAGGTCGGTTTTATATGGATCCAAGGATGTCTCAGAAATTCGTTTTGCTTTTTTTTTTAACATGATTAATTTTTTTCTTTTTTTTTTAACTTTTTCAAGGTTGTTCCAGAAATGAGGGTTTTAAACTATGATTCATTTTCTCTTTTATTTTAACTTTCTTTGGAAGTAGCTGGGAGTGTATAAAGCAAATCACAATTTTACATTCAACAATTCGTCTTTTGCAATAAGTGCTTTTCATTTGAGGGGGGCATCACTGCCCTCTGGTGGGAGTAGGAGACCCAGCCTTCCTCCTATAGAGCTGCTGCTGGATTTGAACCGCTGACCCAGTGGGCTGCAGTCCCACACACAACCACTTTGCCACTGGGGCCCAGCCCGGAAGAAACACTTTTCAATGTGTTCCTAGTTAGTCCTTAATTTGGATGCTTGGTTGGGTACTCCCTGGCGATTACTGCTGTTTGAGAGATGGTTGTTCCTTTTCAGTGGGAGAGCAATCTGAGGTGTTCCTATGGGGAGCTAGAGTCACCAGGGTGAGAGTCATGAGACCCTAAAAACCAGTCAGACGTGTTTCTGTTGAGTGGGTGCCGACTCGGAGTGGGCTGTAAGACAAGAGAGCACTTGCCCTGTGAACACTTCCCCTTCTCAGACTACAGCCCTGTCTTAAACTGCTGACCTTAGGGTTAGCAGCCCAACTTGTTACCAGGGCTCCTTGGTAACACTCTGTAGAAGTACCATGTATTATATTCAAAATTCTGTCGGTGAATACGAATCTGTGGAAATGTTGTCTAATTGGATAGATTAAAAATCCTCCAAAGGGGAACCAGTTACAAGGATGTACATATAACCTCTTCCCTGGGGTATGTACAACAGAAAAGTGGGTCAAGGGAGACGTCAGACAGTGTGAGATGTGACAAAAGAAATTATCAAGGGTGCATGGAGGGGTGGGTTGGAAGGGGGCGATGAGGAGCTCAAGTAGGAAACAAATGTTTTGAGAATGAGGATGGCAACAAATGTACAAATGTGCTTGACACAATGAATGGATGGATAGATTGTGATAAGAGTTGTACGAGCCCCCAATTTAAAAAAAGGGGGAGGAGCATTAAAGAAAGAAAATGATGATGGCAACATATGTACAAATGTGCTGGACACAATAGATGTATGTATGGATTATGATAAGAGCTGTAGGAGCTCCCAATAAAATGATTTTTTTTAATTCCCCCAAGGGGTACCCAGAGAATGTTCACCCAGGATTACCATGCATACTGTTTTAATGCCCACCTGGCCTTCTTGTGACATTGGTCTGGTGGGCATGGCTCTGCCGTTGTAAGTGAACGTTATTCAACGTTATGCCCTATGACCAATTGCCATGGTTGCATATAGTGTCCAGTCATTTAAGAGTTTAATCTATACAAGTCAACAATTGTCCTGTGGTCTGAAAAGCGGGTCTATACTTGTATAACTTCCCTTTATCAATATTGTTTTAAATTCTATGCCCTTGAATAAATCATTGACACTATCAATAGAATTATCCTATGGCTCAGGGGACTGATTTATAATGTTCTCTAACATAGAATGATAATGATGACTCTCAAGTGAACCAGAGACATGCATAAACCATAGATATATGAATGGATTGGGGGCTCACATTTGAGTCTTAAAGACTCATCTTCCAACAAGCAGCCATCTAAGCAAAGTGTTAAGTCCATATGGAAGAGGCACCAGTCTGTGTGATTCAAGAATTGTAAATAATAAAATCCACATCCAATGTGGGAGTGGTATCAGAGTTTAAATTCTGAATACCTTTTTTTGCAGAAGGAAGCCCCAAATCTATTTGCAGTACCCCCACATGGATTAAGCTTCTGGTGAATCACCTCAGAAAATAGGCCAAGGATGTGAATAGCCTTGTTATCAGACAGAGCATTAATTATAAAGTCAATTATGGCAGATTTAGTTAGGTTGAAACCTTATCATTTGATCTCCTATTTCAAAGTTGTTTACATTTTAAATAAGATTTTCTGCTTTCTTGCTTTATGTTTTCATCTTTCATTTTTAATGGAATTAAAAATTTTGCACACAGAAAACCTGTATTATAAACGATGGTTTTCAGTTAAAGCAGTGTTGTTGAATAAGTTCCACTAATATTTACAAATGTTAATGTTACAGTTTTTGACAGAGGGGTCCAAAGTCTGGTTTTAAATTTTCCTCAAAAGATACTTAAGTAATTTTAATTTGTTTATAACTTATATGTATACAACACACATATTTAAAAGGCGCATTTAATAATTTTATGTAATAATTTTGATGTGTAAAATATATACACATACATGCTTGAAATTATCACTATAATCAAGGTCATAAACATATCCAGCACCTGAAAATTTCCATGTAACCTTCCTCCAGTCTCCTCCAACCATTGTAAAGGCAAACGCTGATCTGCTTTTTCTAGAATTGTATACTTCTGCTTTATTTTTGATTGGGGTTTTTTTTGTGTTGTCTAGTCGTTATTATTGGATTTTTGTTTTTGTGTTTGCTTCCTGTTTGTGTTTTTGTTGATTTTCCAAATAGGAAGTCCACAGTAGGTAGATCTATAGGGATGGTAACTAGATGTTGCCTAGAGGCATGGCAGGGGAGATGGAGGAAATGGAGCGTTAACAATGATGAGAAAAGAGTGTTCTGAAAATTATTGTGTGATTGCACAAATCTTAATATGATTGAATGATTAAATTATGTGATGTGTGAAGTAGATACCAATAAAACTTCTTATAAAAATTTTAAGTGTCAATGTCGCAAAGCAAAATGTTTATGAATTGTTGAATGAAAAAACCTTTTTGCTCTGTACACTTTCACTCAAAGACAATTAGTTAATTAAATTTTCTCCAAGAAGAAACCTTTAAAAAGGCAATTTTCCTACAAGTTTGGCTCATCACACGTCCTGATGGTTATTTGCATGTGGAAACTTTGGTTCCAAGGCAGGGTTTTCTTGTTTCGTGTCCAGTCCCTTTGGGACCAACTAATTCAGCAAGTCTCAGGATAATCTCACGATAATGAGAAGGCACAGTGACTTTGCCTTCATTACCACTGACCTCCTAATTGAGGCAGAAGTAATTTAGAACAAATGATCTTAAAGCATAAATGTTGTACAGGATATGACTATATATGTTGTACAGGAGGTAGTCAGGACTAGAATCTCCTTTTGTTTAGGAACTTGCATTTGAGTTAGTTTTATATATATACACATGGTGTAAACTTCCATAGCTTATTATCACAAATAGTGGTGGCACAGAATTTAGAAAATATAAGTACAGATAAACAGAAGAAGAAAACTTCAACCTTGCTGTCCAGAATTAATGTTTTGCTATGGTGAAGGGGTTTCAAAAATTTTATGAAAAAACATGAGCTTATAATAGCGCGTGTGTTTCTACAAACTTGTGAAAAAACCCTTTCCTTAGGATCATTTCTGAGCATTCAGTGAAATAACTAATCCTTAAACAGTCTTAAGTGGACATTCTGAATATTCCCATGGTGTCATGAGGAAACCGAGGCTCAGGTTTAAAAGACTTGTTAAGGTCACACAGTTGGGCTCTAGGGCCCAACACTCTCATTGCCCCTGCACGTTTTACAGCCAGTGACACTGGATAAACCCTCAATTTCCCTCCACAATGCCCTCTGTAGTGGCTGTAGCAAGACTCGTTGCATGAGTAAGCAGGTATTTCCAGATTATTCCCAAAATAAGCAAGCCCAGGTGGACATCCATATAGCTAAATTTCACACACTCCCTTGATGAATTCTTGAGGACAGTTCCTAAGGTGACATTTCTAGGCTTTTTGCTGCGCCAGTATCTGTCTTGGCTTTAGTGCCTATTGCTGATTTTTTAAATGGGGAATTTCTCACAAGTGAAAAAAGAAGTCTCCTGTGAGGGCAGGCTTGGCCAGAGTTGGAAAGAGAAGTTGCTGCGTAGCTGCTCCTTAAAAGCAAAAGGATTGACTCAGCCTGTGGAGAGAGGAAGCCTGTTGAGATGACATGGAGACATGAAAGGTCTCAAAAGATAAAGGCAACACTTTAGATAACAAAACCTCTCCATTGCCCTTCTCAACACCGAAATAGGGAAGTCGTTGGCTTTGGGGTTTGTTGTTTTTTTTTTTTTTTAAGAACACTTTCCCTGGACGGCGTGTCATATGAAACTTATTGTCATCAGGTCGTTCCAATGCTTAGAGACCCTCGCAGTGATTTCCAAGGTTATAAATCTTTTGATTTAAATCTTTTCATTTTGTGTGACGCGTGGTTGGATTTTATACGGGGTAAGCTCGCAACGGTGGTCTCTGTGAGTGACCGCTTCCCTTTGACTTGGTTCGAAGCGAGACCAGGTGTTGTTGTCCTGAACTCCTGGTGACATTGTGAGTGACCAGTCCTGGAAAGGAAGGAGCAGCAACTGGGCCACAGACGGTGGTAGCACAGCTGTGTGGGGTTCTCTCTCTACCAGCTTCCTGAATGTTCCTGCACAGCAGTTGATGTCTGCAGCAGGCAAACACGTGAGGGGAGAGCATTTTGCATAATTATAACATTTAGGAAAGAGCATGCTCTTATAGGAAATATTTTTAGTAAGGCATTGGGTTGCTTACTACACACACGCGATCTGGCAAGTTTGTGTGTTCTCTGCCCACTCGGCGTTCCCACTCCTTTCCCTGATGCCACACACATGGAAGAAGTCCGTCTCAAAGAGCGCAGCAGTCTTAATTGCTCTAAATTACCCTTCCGTTGCTATCTCGCTCCTCCCCACACAGGCCTGACCACAGATGCCTGCCAACCAGTTAGGGAACAAGCGCTTCTGATTGGCATCTGTGTTTGCTCCGATAGCCATCTTGCGCTGCACGTTCACCTGGAATCCTTGTGTAGAGGTTTGAATCTTTCGTTTCCACTCTGCCCCTCAAACGGTTCTTCCTTCCTGCCACCTTTATTCGGGTGATTAGACAGATGATTGTGGCTATGACTGATGCAGTTTGCTGGTGCTGATGCAACTGACTGAAATTGGGCTTACACCAACAGCATCTTCCAGATGTTTTCACGAACCACAGGTGACACTAGCTGGAAACCACAAAAGGCCCCCAAATGATACTCTGTCCGGGCAGGCCTTCCTCTGATTAGTTGTGAAAACCCAACCTGGAACTGAGTTGTTCCCCCACCCCCTTAGACACCCTGAACAAACCTGTTGTTCTTACCTTAGAGGAAAGAAGAGCTCCGAAAATAACCGGGGGTGTGTCTGACGGACAGGTAGCGAACTGTGAGGTCGTTCACTTCTAATGACTTTATAGTGTGGCCATTAGGGCATCTCTCTTGGATCAGAACCCATATGGAAATGTTCTGGAGTGCGCCCCACCCACCCGCAGGCACACATCCCAAACCGTCCCTGTAGATTGATTGGTGTCGGAGTGGGTTAAGAGTTGGACTGCTAGACTTCAAGGTCAGGAATAGGAAACCACCAACTACTCTGAGGGAGAAAGGCGAGTTTTTCTATGCCCATAAAAAGTTAACATTTGTGGAAACCTACCTGGGTAGTACTGATACCCTGTGCCGGAGGGTCACAGATGAGTTTGGTTTTTTGACTTGCAGATAGAATCCCATAAGGGAGTGGATCGTTTTTGTTGGGAGACTAGATTCGTTGTGGGTGTGGTGTAAATCAAAAAGTGAGCAAGCAGAGATGGGCTCAGAGAGATGCCAAGACACATTACCATCTTGGGGAACCAGGAAGTCCCTCAAGAGCCTAAGACAGGAAAGGCGGGAAATAGAGAGCTTCCTGATAGCCAGGGCAAAAGCGTGAACCATGATGGACATTGTAATTCCAATTGGTAAACACAAAGTACACCAGCTTGTGATAAAAGTCCATCTGCTCCCCCGTACCAAATCGGATAGTAAATGTATTGTTGTAGTCACTGAAGGGTAATGTCTTTTTATTTGCTATTTTTTTAAAGCCTAGTATTGTTTTGTGTGTGTGTGTGTGTGTGTTTTAATGAAGATTATTAGATTGCTCACTTTTAACAATATTTATTGAGCACTTAGTATATATAAAATACTATGAAGTGATTAAGATGTTCCTAATTGCTTTTTATCCTTAAGGAATTGAGAATTTATGCTTGAGGATAAAGCTTGTACTTTTTCCCATGACGTGTGCAGTATATAATACTTAGTTCAGAGCCGTTGCTGCTTACCTGTTGTTCTTTGCACACTTCGTACTCTGACCTCTTCATGGCACTTAATTAATTTTCATCACAACTCTATGAGGCATGAGTTATGGTCATCCCGTTTTCCCAAGAGAGTCAGCTCGTTCTGGGTCACACAGCTGATAGAGGGGGACCATCTGCTCCCAGAACCTGCCCTCTCTTAGCTTCCACACTGCACTTTGTAACTTTGACTTCTTGTCCTAATTTGTGGTCTTTCCAAGGCAAGATATAAGGGCCACATGTGTCTCTGGACTTAGCATTTTCCACAATAAATATTTAGTGTATTAGATAAGAAATAAAAGCCCATAAAACTATACCACTTTCGATGTTGTCAAGCAACAGAGAATCAGGGCCTGGTAGGAGAGCAAAATAAATCATGCAGACCTCAAAGCAGTCTGTTTCCTCCAAGCAGGGTTTTGAACCCTGCTGTCTTTCCACCCAGGTGTGTTGAATCAGAAGCTGCGGTCTTCTGTAAATGCAGAATCAGTTGAAGATCTTATTAAAAATCTAGATTCAGAATCCACACATAGGCAGTGCCTAGGTTTCAAGACAAATGCCCGGGACTTGCCCTCCAACACAAGGGAAACCTGCCTGGTGTAGAACCACCCCTAGCCTTACTGCTTCCTTTACCGCAACGACCTTGACTTGCTGCACAGGCAGCTATTGAATCATCGAAAACTGTTTCCAGCCTTTTCTGTGTGCTGTCGTGTGAGTCTCAATAACCCGTCACAGCGTGTCAACTGCACATCAAGGGTGTGTTTCTTGGGTCACTTGGAGTCTGGGGTGGGAATCAAACACAGGACTGGGGAGGAACTTAAGGCGAAGTGGTTCGATCCTTGCCTCATGCGCCATGATGTCCCGCCTGCCTAGAAGTCAATGGAGCTGGACAGTTTGTGAAGAAAGAATGAACAGCCCATTATTTCTTGGCGTCTTTACCCCTGGGATTATTCAAGGCCGGTGCATCCCCCTCAAAAGTCAGTGGAAGCTCCTCACTGCAGAGCACACCATTCCTGGCGCTGTCCCACGCCCACTGCATCCCTGACATGCACACTTGTGCCGTCCAATTAAGTGTGTCGACCAGAGAAGCAGGAACTCCTGGGTCTTTCTTTTGAGACGCAATGCTGGCAGAGGAGTTCTCTGTAATCTCCACCCTGTCAGGGTGCCAGGTGGCATGGTGGCCAGCACTGAATGTGGGTTGATAGGTTGGGTGGTTCTCCCCTCTTGACCCCTGAAGTGCCCTTTCTGCCATTTCCTCTTATGGATGTCATTGCCTCAGTCGGTTCTCGTTGCTTGACTGCATTTCTTTACTAGGGCTCTTGAATTCCCTTGAGCCTCTCTGTGATAATACCATCCCCAACTTACCTGGAAACTTTGACAGCTCTTTGAAAAGCTCCACCAGCCCCTAAGTCTTTCTTCATTTTGGCAACATTCTCTATTCTCCAGGTGCTTCCATAATTGATTTGAGCTATGTGGGGAGTCTGGACAAGTTATAAGAAAGGTTGGAATTAATATTAGCCAACAGGAAAATGGTGGGACTGTATACAGATTAAACCAAATCCATCCAAGTGAAATAGGTGCGATTTTTCCAGATACAGCGGCTTAGTCACGACACCATAGATCCAGGCAGACCTCGCAGAATTGATTTTGCTCTGGTCTGAGGCTCCAGTGATCACATCAGAACCTGAGCACCTAAGTCCTTTTGAAGTCCCAGAAAATTCAGGCTTGCAAAGATAACGGCAGTAGGGCTTAGAACCTGGAAAGGCAGAATCTCATTGTAGTCCCTCGATCCATAGTTTTAATGCACCACAGAACTTGTTAACCACAGAGCCTTTCTTTTTGAAATTCTCCTTCAGGTTTTTCATATGAAAAAGACCCCCGGTTGTACTTCGATGACACATGTGTGGTACCGGAGAGGCTGGAAGGTAAGTCACCCCAGTGAGCTTTGCTGCGGACTGGCAAGTGAAAGATGTCCGAGCAGCTGGGTTAGTCTTACGGAGTTAACTGATTGATTCAGCTCCTTTGCCAAACCACCTGAGAAACTTCTAACTGAAATCTCTCTCCCTCCCCCGCCCCCCCCTTCTGTGGTGTGCACCCCCTAACAGGCAAGGTCAAACAGGAGCCTACTCTGTATCGTGAGGGGCCTCCTTATCAGAGGCGAGGTTCTCTGCAGCTGTGGCAGTTCCTGGTCACTCTTCTCGACGACCCAGCCAATGCCCACTTCATCGCCTGGACCGGCCGAGGCATGGAGTTCAAGCTGATCGAGCCCGAAGAGGTGAGTGCTGGGGGGGCTGGACCCGGGGATTTGAGAGATGATCTTGATGTTTGTGTTTTCCTTGAAGCTCAGTACTGTGTTCCATATCCCCGCTCTTCCTCCCAGCCTGGCCCAGCAGTCACTGGGCAGTGTCCTTCCTGCCCATCAGGGAGGCGGAACTCCTCATCTTACTGGTTGCATTTCTTCACAATCTTGAGTTACGGGATGTGAAGACTCAGATGCCAGTAGAAGCAATGTCCTTCCCTCCTGGGAGGTCGTCTTTACATGATGTCTCGGCAGGACATGCTAGTTTCGGCCTCAGCCCTTGTATGTCATTGCCTATACATGAGGAGGTGGCAGTAGCATGAATGTGTTGTAGGGATTTGGTAAGCTATTACGGGATGCAATTACGGTGCCTCAAACGGCCTTAACCTAAGAGATTAAATTGTGAGAGATCGGAAAGTGTGCAATGTGGCATCATAACAGTTCACAGATAGACACAAGCCTCCTTTATTTTGTTTGTAAGGGGCGGGTGGAACAAGAAAAAGGGTTGTTGTTGGTTTGCGAAAAACCTATGGAAAGAACCAGGACATCTTCACAGGAGAAGCCAGCATAGAGTCCGTTTCGTGGCTATCACAGAAGAACACAGGCAGGCAGACTTTTGGTTCATGTAGTTTCTGTTTGCCTTCTAGTTCACATAGATTGTGAAGAACCACGTCCCTGCACACTGACATGCTTTCTCTGATTTTGGAGGGTAACATGTACTTAGATGGCACATATTAAATCCACAGAGAAAAGGGCCTTTGGGTTGGTTGGGATTGAAATGAGAAAAATGCATTTGGAAAGCATATAAGCAAGAACAATATTCTCCGGCGTTGCGTGGAAGGGAAGCCAGGGCTCACTTTAGCATGCCAAGGGACTAAATCAGCATGGGGGTTAACATAAAGTGACCAGATTTTAAGCGGGACACCATTGACCAGGAGGCAGGGGGGTTCTTGATTAAAAATTTGGTCTATATGGAGCAACAAAAATTTTCACAGAACACTGGGATGGAGGTTCGATTCCAGCTCCACGGAGCAAAGACTGGGCCTCCTACTCCCACCACCTGAGGACAGTGATGCCAAAAAACAAAACAAAACAAAAAATTTTCATAGAGGCTGAGCCCCGGTGGCGTAGTGGTTGTGCGCAGGACTGCGGCCCACTGGGACAGAGGTTCAATTCCAGCAGTGGGGCTGGGCCTCCTACTCCTACCACCGGAGAGCAGTGATGCCAAAAAAAAAAAAATTTTTTTTTCACAGAATGCAAAAATAGTATTGTAACATATTTATTTTAATTTTAAAATGCCATGGGACATTGTTAAATTGTTAAAAAGTGGGACGTCTGGTCACTTTAGGTTAACAGCAAGAGGCATCTGGCCTGGAACAAGGAACCAGCCTGAAAGTTAAGACAAGGGGAAAGAAGACTGTGAGTTTGAAGCTAATGAATTCCGATTGGCAGGACACTAAGGCAGTTACTTAAAGAGCATATAAGTGCGATGGTCCCTGTCTTGAATCATTCGTGAAAGTGGATATGCGTCAACCTGTCTCATGTGTCGACAGTTTCTGTAACAGTCAGGCTATGCTCTAAGCCCGAATTTGTTCGGTGCTGCTGGTTTTCTGAGCACTGCTTTAGCACTAAGCCCTCGCACCCATCTTTCTTCTCCTAATCTGCCCGAGCTCTGCGAGGCTGGAGGAGACCATGTGGCCCAGACCCACTGAGGCATTTTGAAAGCAGGCCTGTCATGTGAGCAGCCCTTATTGATTTATCTCATTTCACAAACAGCAGCTTTTATGACTTTATTGCCACTGCCTCAGGCTGAAGCACAGGCTGTACAGCTGCAGGTAAACCTGGTTATGACCCTTTGTACAGAGGTTATTGAATCTTCTGCTCTCCTACCACTGGTAAAGAAAATGATGAACAGATGGCACAGGGCCCTGGCTTTCTTACTTAATAAAGAAACTAATATTAATCCAGAACGCTCATAAATGCCAAGCAGCTGAGTCACGTGAGAGGCCTACAGTGCCCTTGAGGCTCCCTCCCAGAGCTGATTGGGCAGCATGGTTGTCTCAGGAAGTGCTTCTGCCCACCGCACCTTGCAGCCCCAGCATTCCCTGGGCTCTGGGCCCAGGCCCGTTCAGTTCCACACACTTACCTTTGTCTAGCCTCACCCCCTCCCCTCCATGTACAACTCTGGGGGGCTTACACTGTTAATCCCAGGAGGAGACGAACCCCTAAAAGAGTTGTCATGTGGGGTGCTTGAAGGGTGAGGCGGAGGAGGAAGCTGTTTGGGACGTAATTGTAGGCAGCTGTGGGCTGAGTAGTGCACTCTGGGTAATTATCCATAATATCCATTACACTGTGCATGGAAATTGTGGTTTTAGAACTTCGTTTTGGCAGGCCCCCTAATCAAATGTCTTTTGATAGTCATCCAGCTTAGCACCCTCTCAATTATGACTGACTCGGCTTTAATCTGGAGCCATTTTAACTGTGAATCTGCATTAATGAATATTTTGGGGGTAGGGATGTTTGTTGAACATGTGGCAGATAACTGATGCCATGGAGAGGCTTAAAAGGACGACGGGCTGCTCGCAAAAGCTGCTCGCTGAGCTGTGGCTCGGGCGCTCTGGAAAGAGCAGGAAGGGAGACGTGTATGGTTTAACCCCTTCAGCATCAGCCCTCAGATGTGGGCTATTATAGTCGCTAAGGGGAAAGATGAAAGAGCAGGAACAAGCTCTTGCCTGTCTCGCACCCCATTGCCACCCGCCAGAAAAGGGGGCAGCCCTGCTCGCCAGCTGCACCAGAGCTGTGCTGCATCACGCCATGCGATAGAAGACGCAGCCCAGGGGAGGGGCCGAGGAAGCGGAGGGCTCTGGCCCGAGAGGATGAGTCAGTAACTATGGATACCAGAACTGCCTTGAAATCTGTGCATATACAAAAGCTCTCTCCAGTAAGCTGTTGCATATGCAAGTGACGGGGGGGAAAAAGAGGTCATGTCTGAAGTTAAGAATATTCCAGCATTGTTTTTCACCACTGAACATAGTAAAGTGAGAGACTGGACTTCCTTTAAAGTTCCCTGGCTTGTTTGTGGCTGACAGCCATTAAGTACACTTTCATAAAGTGCAGTTTCTTTTAAACGACATGATTGGTTTCACAGATCTCCCTTCTTGGCCACTCTCCGTTCTTGGTTCCAGGATTTGTGGACTTCTTGGGATTTGTTGTTGTTCTTGGAGGGGTTGAGGTAAATGTTGCCCTTTGGGTGATCATGAAGATAAATATGAATGTGTGAAAGGGGGTATGTTAGGTTGGGTAGACTAGAGAAACAAATTCATAAAGACTCTTGTGTGGTAAAGAGAGAGTTTTATTTAAAGGGTAACTGTACATTAAGAAAGCATCCCAATCCAGACCAGACCAAGTCCCTATAAAGTCTTCAGACTCACAAAACATATGCAATGATGCCAAATGCAGGAAGATCACAGGCCAGTGGGTGGGAAGTCTTGTAGATCCAGTAGCGTTGTAAGCATCTCAGCGTTGGCAGGGAGACCACATGGCTTCTCCAGCTTAAGGCACTGGCATAGTTCCATGTGTCTCGTCAGCTGCTCTGCTTCCCAGGGAGTGAGCAGAGAGTCTCCCGCTTCCAAGAGGTAAATACCTGAGTTCACAGAATCCTCAGCCTTGTCAGTAGAGTGTCTCCAAGAGAGTGAATAGAGAGAGAGGGAAAATACAGGAGTTCACAGAATTCTCAGAAGATGGCCATGCCCACAGAGAGGCCTCATTGGCTATGACCTGATTGACAGGCTAGACTCCAACCCACCCCTTCACTCTTAATCCTCTCAAGTCCTGAATTGACACCAGATTATCTAACTGCCACAGGCCAAGAAAAGAGGAGGCACAACCCAGGGCATAGAAGAATGAAAAAGATGATTAGAAATGGAGCTTTCTTGATTTTTTTTTTGGGGGGGGGCAAGCAAAGAAGAACTCTGATATTGAATTATTCTAATATAATCAGAACAGATGCATTCTTACTCAGTTACCGTGATCGTGTCTGTAGAATCCCAAATTCAGGAGCTGTTCCTTTCCACCTGCCCAAATCCTTAAGGGAAGAGCACATTAAGATCTCCTTTCCTTCTGGCCTTTTCTCCACTTCACTTCCCAATCTGCTTGATTTTCAAAAGAATATATTCATGCACAGCTTAACATCCAGGGGACACCCTGTGAAATGGGAGATGAAGTGATTTGTATGATGTGTGAACACCATCTTGGAATCTGGTCCTGCTTTTTCCGGAATTTGCTGTGTGCCTTAGCAGGGCTCATCAACTTGCTGCAGGGGAGGGGTCGCCTTGTGTTGGGGCCTCAGTGTACAGCATTGGTCAGTTTTCCATGTCACCCAGAGAGAGGTCCCTTTAGATTTGCGATCGTCTCGTAGTCTAGCTAATTCTTGAATCGGTTGGGGAGCTTTCTCCTCTGCTGTAGACGATGGCTGTGATTGTCAAGTGGGGCATGCCTAAACTACAGGCAATAGCAGCACTGATTTTCGCCCTCACACTACCTAGTAACCGTGTGGCTCATTTCCAAACCATACTTCACCTTGGTCTCTTGGTGCTATCACTCGCATAGACGTACTTCATCGTCACATCTTTTAAAGACAATCAGATGGGAGAGTGAAGTACAAATCCTTCAGATGCATGCTACGTGAGAGTACATGAGGTTGGGTGCTGCTGCCTATGAGTCCGGATATGTGTTACCACACAGTTAATGTTTTAGGTAGGCAGGACAGTCCATGGGAGGAGACTTTAAATCCTTTTTTAAATCCCATTCCGTTTTCCCATAAACTTCTTGAAGCCCCCCTCATAAAAGCCCTTTCCAACAAGCCAGTATGAGAAGCATTTATTACGCCTATCACAACATGTATGATGACTTGTGTGTGCCCCCTACACACCTTGTGCACCTGGCAGTGCAGTCATGTTGTGTATCAGCCAGGAGGTCTACATGTTGCTTGTGAGAAGCTATTGCATTTGTTATTTCTAGATCTGCCTCTGGGATTTCTGAAGCTCTGATAGAGAGATGGGACCAGGCATGTAGATGCAGTTGGAGGTTGTCCAAGTGTGCATTATGTGGTACCCTGACTAGAGGTGATTTTGTTTAAAGAAAGAAAAATGAGGTTCCCTAAACGATCTCAAATGTTCATGGCGTGGCCCCTGCTTTGCACATGTTTGCAAACCTTTGAGGACTCGTGTTGCCAGAGGTAGTCTTTTCATTCCTTGCTCGCTCACCACTGTCTCACAGCAACGCTCTAGGACAGTAGAAGTGCCCTGTGAGGTTTCTGCGGCTGTAAATCATTACAAAAGCAACTAGTGGGTTCAGATCTTCGACCTCTAGGTTAGCCGCCCCCTGCTTAACACACCGTGCTACCACTAAGCCTTCCTTCCTCATGCATCACCTTTATACATAGGAGTTGGGGTGCCTTAGTACTTGAGAGCAGAAACTGCTTGGCTGCTCCAATAATTGGCTAGCCCTGCTAGGAAGTATTCCTGCTACCAGATTTCTCCGCCCAAAGCTCCAGTTCCGTCTGACCATCTCGGTACCTCAGGTGGACTCGGTTGGATATAATGCACTGCAGAACTGTTTGGGCAGCCCTGTTAATTTTTCATTAAGTGGATAATGGTGCTGCATGCTTTAGTGTCCATTCTGCAAATCTTCTGGGAGCAGGGGATTGGATGGCAGCAGGCTGGAATGAGCTGATTCCCCGTTCCTCCACGAGCTGCAATAAGTCGACATCTCCCGGCCCCTCTCCAATCTTATTAGAATTGAACTTTTGCTCTCCTGGCCCATTAGCAACTCACTAGTGTGTTTCTAATGTTTCAGGAATGACCATTCTAATTATTCCTTATTGACTGCTACAGAAACCATAGCACTTAATGGCAACATGTTAATGGGCTATGGGTATTGGTCAATAATTCATATGTGGAGCGACGGTGGAGTGCCCGCTTCTTCTGGGATGATCGCCAAGCCCTGCACAATCTTAAAGTGCTAGGAGCCTTCCACATCCTCATCTCACCTCCTAGTGGTTGTGACTAAATCATCCCATCCGGTGCATGCGTGGCCTGAAGAGGATTAAACCCTGACCCTCCCGGGTCAGGGGGATGGGTCACTGGCCATAGCCAATGAGGTTACGGAATGGGCCTTCCTGGGATTGAGAGCAAACCCGTGGGTCCAGGGGCCTGTGTTCCCATTGCTCTCTGCTTCTCTTCTTCAGGTGGCTCGGCGCTGGGGCATTCAGAAGAACCGGCCGGCCATGAACTATGACAAGCTCAGCCGCTCTCTGCGTTATTACTATGAGAAGGGCATCATGCAGAAGGTGAGTGATTATAAGAGACACCTGGGCCCCCCTGCACACTTTCACAGAGAACGTCAAGGGCATGTGTCCCCAGATGCTCTAACGTGGCTAGCAGCAGATGCTCGCATCCAAGTGATTGTGGCATCAAAGAGAAAACCTTGGGAGTTTGGAGAGGATTTATTTTGTTTTGTTTTGTTAAACAGGCAGCTCAAGACAAGAGCTAGACAGGAGTTTCAAAAATTCCAACTCGATTGCCATCAAGTCAATTCTTCTGTAGATAGTTCTTGGCTTTCTCCCGACAGTGAGATATGGGGAGGTCTCTTGAATGCTCTGAGGCCCTGGAACCCAGAGCTTTTATGTGGAAGATACTGTCCCTACATTAGACTCCAGGGCTGTAGCAACCTTGTCTCTGATTACAAAGGTCCCTGGGAAAGTAGGTCTCCCATTGTACCTACCCATCAAGGAACACATGGGGGAGTCCAGCTTGAAGGGCTGCACTCCCATGGGGTTGGGTTAGAGTCTTCAGTGAAAGCACTCAGCCCTCCAAAGAAGATGGTTTGATGCTCTCAAAGGTGTTATCCCAGTAGGGAAATAACTTCTCTCTCTTTCACAATCAATAGAAAGTGAGACTCGGGTTGAGAAGCCAAAGTTGGCATGGTCTGTCAGTGGGCAGCTGAATCAACTGGTAGCATGGTGCTGTTTGCC
Source organism: Nesogale talazaci (assembly GCA_004026705.1). NCBI lineage: Eukaryota > Metazoa > Chordata > Mammalia > Afrosoricida > Tenrecidae > Nesogale > Nesogale talazaci. Next base: position 132,265 of record PVJH01003916.1, read on the forward strand.
GAATAGAGGGCACAGCAGATTTTGAGGCAGCCAAAACAAACTCCTTATTGGACTAGGTTGTTGGAGGTTCATCCTAAAATCCCACATCTAGACAATGAGGGTTACAGATCCTTGATTCTCAGCCACTAAATTTTATACTGTCCTGTTGGCCACAATGTGTTTCCCCTGCTGTCCAAACGTAGAGTGTTTGGTGTGGCCTAAAGGGAAGACACAATTACCATTTGTTTGGATGGGAAAAAGCTTCCGAGCACCCCAGGTCCAAGTAAGCTTGGTCCAAATCAGGCAACCTAAGAGCAGCACAAAGCCCAGTTGACTGCCATTGGGCTCCTCCCGGCTCCTCTGGACCCTAAAGCACAGAGTAGTACAGCCCCTGTGAGTTGCTGAGGCTCTATCTTTCTGGGAGCAAAAAGTCTCATCTTTCCCCTGTGGAGGGGCTGCTGGGTTTGAACTGCTCACCATCCAGTTAGCAACCCATCGCGTCCCTCGTCCACTTCACCACCAAGGCTCCTGTCGTACCAAATAATCTTACACTGTTCAAGAACGCTTTTCAAAGCTATGGTAACTCGATGCCAATTGGAGTTCCAGGGGCCGGAGCGGGTGACACGACTCTCGGAGCTCAGAAAGTGCTCTGCCTCTGTAGCTGCTGCAAAACAAACCCTGAGCACTACATTTGCTTTTTGCACTTTTTGGTAAATGCCCACTACGGAATTCTTTTCACTTAGTGAAAATAGGTATGTCAAGTAAAGAGGACATTGGAAAATCAGGGATGCACAAATGTATTTCAGCAGTTAACAGGGTAATTGAGGGAGACTGGTGGCATATGGTTACACATGTGGGCTACCAACTGCAAGGTCAGCTGTTCAAAATCACTAGCCACTCCAAGGGGTACAGACAGGTCATTCTGAGTCAGCATCAACTCCATGGCAGTACGTTCTTTTGTTTTTTGTTTTGACAGGGTAGTTAGTGACCCATGAGCTGCGTTTGGCAGAAGTGCTATGGACAGGACTCCTGAGACTTCAGGTCCTCCCCGAAGCCAGGTCCATCTTTCTCATGGACACGTGGCACTGTGAGCTCTGCTCCCCCCTCCACCTTCAGATGAAATCACTCTCTCTGGGGGAGCACTGCCCTGAGGTTTTAGTGCTTGCACAAACAGGATCTAAGGCAGCCCCAATCTGAATTATGATTTAATATATCGATTTTCCAAAAAAGCCAAACTCACTGCCATCAAGTTGATTCCATCGAGTTGCTCTCCAGTGACCATTGTAGCGCAGGGTAGGATGTCTCGAAGTGGAGCTCTCTGTGAGAATAGAGAGGCCCTCTTCCTCGCAGGGAGCGGCTGGTCTTTTCAAACTGCTGACTCTGCAGTAACCACCAGAGTTTATGTCATGTGCCTGTAAGCGAGCATGTTATAAAATGCAAAGGAAACACACATGCATACTTGTTAAATTACCTGAATGGTTTTAAGAACTGGCTCTTGAATTCCTCGGCACATAACTGCTTTCACTAGTACACCTTTCCTCTTAGGCATGCTTTAATACAGGCTTTGTTATATCAAAGAATAAATGTTGCCTGCATGTCATCGAGCATGCTATAAAATGGAAAGGAGGCAAAGCCCCCACATAAACTACTTGCACTGTTTAAGGGCAAGAATCTTCCCTGTGTGCTCGTTTCTTGGCCGGCCCTGCTTGCATGTCACAGTATAC
>PVJH01003917.1:0-133885 GCA_004026705.1 Nesogale talazaci
CCCAAATAGTTACACTCTTGGAATCCCACCTGGGCAATTCTAACCTAGGGTCACCATGAGTTGACATAATATAATGTGTGAAGATTTACAGTTCAAAATCTAAAAAGGAAGAACATAACGTATCTTAAGGTGAAAAAATTCAGGAAAAATTTAAGGCTCACATTATTGCAAGGGCCTATGGGCAAAATATTAATGATGCAGGACGTATTCAAAGAATTTAGAAAAAAATACCTAGAGTTGCTGTACATAAAAGAACTAATGGACATTCAACCACTTCAAGTTGTCCCATATAATTAAGAACTGGTAGTGTTGAGGGAGTGCTGAAAGCATTAGCAAAAAATAAGATGCCAAGAATTGACAGGATACCAAGAGAATATTTCAAATAGCTGATGAAGCACTGGAAGTACCCACTCACCCATACAAAGAAATTTGAAGACAGCTACCTGGCCTACCAATTGGTAGAGGTCTATATTTGTACTCATTCCAAAGAAAAGTGACCCAACAGAAGGCACGAATTATCAAGCAATATCATTAATAGCACATGCAAATCAAATTTTACTGAAGAAGATTCAACAAAAATTGCGGCAGGGTATCAATAGGGAGTTGGTAAAAATTTACCCTGGATTCAGAGGATCATATGAAAGGAGGGATATAATTTCTGATACCAGATAGATCTTGGTTCAAAACAGAGAGTACCTGATAGATGTTTGGTGTGTTTTATTTATATCCTACTATGTGAATCATACCAAAACTATGGGTAGTCTTGAGCAATTAATTGTGCTTCTTTGGAGCCTGTGCATGGAACAAGAGGCAGTTGTGTGAACAGAAAAAAGGTAAATACTGCTTGTTTTAATATCAAGAAATTTGTGTTGCAAGGTGATATCTTTTCACCATGCTTATTCAATCTGTATGATGAATACATAATTAGAAAAGTTGGACTATATGAAGAAGAATACGGCATAGGATTGGAGGAAGGCTTATTAACAGCCCGTGATAGGCCGATGACACAACTTTGCATGCTGAACATAAGGAGGACTTAAAGAACTTGTTGATGAAGAACAAGAAGTGCAGCCTTTAATATAGATAACAAAGAAAAATCTTTACAGCTGGACATAGGTAACATCATAATAAATGGAAAGAAGTTTGAAGTTTTTAGTGATTTTATCTTTCAATTAACCAATCTACATTGAACAAATGCTCAGTGAAGCAGAAGAGAAATTAATGACACATAGCATTGAATAAGTCTACAGCACAAGAACTCTTTAAAATGTTGAAGAGCAAGAATTATGTTGTGAGGACCGAGGGGTGCAAGACATAGTATTTTCAATCACCTCAAATGTGTGTGCAAGTTGGCCTTTGAAAGAAAAAGGAAAGTAAAATGCAATTAATAAAGTTAACTCCTAATGTCTGAGAGGGTGATTCTATGTGTGCTGTGTGGTGCTGTGCTGGATATTGACTAAAAAACACCAAAAAATTACAGAGCTGGCAAAGAATATCCAAAATACTGTGGACTGCTAGGATAACCAGCACATTTGTCTTGCAAGAAAGCCAGGAAGAACCTGAGGCAGCACCTAGCAACAATACCAAATGAAAGGCAATGCTTCTGTTTCTTGGACCTCAAGTAGCTAGTCTTGAAGGAATATAGATAGCCTACGGTGAGCTGTGAGGTTTGAACCCATTACCTGCTTGACTGGAGACAAAGGAGACTCTTTGCTCAGAAACCTAAAGAGGTAGTTCTGTCTTCTCCACTATGAATAGGAAGTCACGGTGACTGTTTTCTTGCTGTTGATAGATGCGGTGAACTTACAGGGACCTGATGTGCAACAGAAGGAAACACTGTCTTGTCCAGTGCCATTTGTGTTCTTATGTTCAAGGCCATTGTTCAATTGTGTTTTTATGTTCAAGGCCATTGTTGTAGCCACTTTCAATTCATTTCCTTGACGAGTTTCCTCTTTTTTGCTGATCTTGTATTTTACCAAGAATGATGCCCTGGGGACGGGCCTCCCTGGATGACAAGTCCAAAGTGCAGGAGATGAAGTCTAATAACATTCTATTGGGGCTGAATTCCTTTTCACAGATTTTTTAGTTTCTTTTTTCAGTCCACAGTATGTTCAATATCCTTTGACAGCACCATAATTCAAATGCACCAATTCTTCTTCATGCTTAGGTCTTTTCAATTTAGATAGTTCTCATTTTATAATTTAGAGTCCAATTCAAAAGCAAACTCTTTTCTTGTGTTACTTTTGGAGGATCTGTGAAAAAGCGTGACCATTACTGGTCTATCTGAGTTTCTTTAGGGCAGGAAACCAGAATTCTATATTTATTCTTGGGCTCACACTATAAGCATTATGCTAGACTTCAGTTTCTAGAGGTTAGATAACAATTTACTGGAAGCAATTTGTCCTATTTTTGCTGAATATGCTAGACACAAGATGCGTTCTATCAGCAAATGAGTATATAAATAAAACAGCTCATTTTTAATTGAATAGCTGAAACCATGCCAATCCGTGAAAGACAAAGTTATAAACTGTTACAAAATGTAATAAATTGCATTAAGCAGGACTTGATATAGTGGACTCTTGCTGCATGTGTGTGTGTTTTTAAGCAAGTACGTATCAAAACAGTAATGCATCATATAAAAAAACACTAGATTAATATTTTTATTAGTAAATTTTTTCTAAGTAACATTTTGATTTGAACAGTTTTTAATGCTCAATGCTTTGTTTTATGAATTTATGAAGCTTTCAAATATTGTTATGGAATCTTTAAAACATTTTATTTATTTATTTACTTTAGAGACAAACATTGGTTGTCGTCTAAATATCAGTACAGCACTTTGATCTAGCAAGTCTATTTTCTTTTTTCTCAGTATTTTAAATATATTTTAAAAATTGTGCACTCATCATCACAAACAAATCTAGAGCATTTTTTCCATTCTTGTAGTAATTATTTTTAGGTCCTCACTTGGCCCCACTCCCATCCTGACCTTCCATAATTCTAAGCTATTATTTTAGTTACTATCTCTATAGACTTAGCTATCCTGGATTGCATATAAAGAAAATCTTATAAACATCAACAGCTACAAAATAAAATAGAAAAAACAACCTCAATCTAAAGAAAGCAGAAAATAAAAAAAAAACTAGAACAAATTAAAAATGGGTCAAAGGAGAAAACAAATTATAAGATGTTACATTTAACCTACTTATTTTTGTGGTAGGAGCCCTGGTGTTGTAGTGGACCAGGCTGTGGGCCACCAACTGCGAAGTAAACATCCCAAACCCACTAGCTCTCCCATGGGTGATAGAAGTCATAAATTCCCTCAAAGATTCACAGCTTGGAAACTCACGGGGATGCATTACACAGTCACAAAAAGTAAAAATTGATTTGAAGGCAGTAAGTATGAGTTCATTATCTCCAGTAATCCACTTTGCAATGCACTTTGAAGGTAAGATTGCCCACATCACTGATCCATGGTCTGGGGGGATTCAGTGGAGGCATAATCTATGTAGGGACTCTGTAAATAGGATTTTTGGTTTCACTGTCATTCTTAGCTTTCTGCAAGCTGGGTGCCCAGAATTTAATCTCTAATACAATTCCCTCTTCTGATTTTGAATTTTGTTATTTCTAATCCTTGAATCACATGGGCTGGTGTGCTCCTTTTGGTTGTACTTACCTAGCACTTTGGTTGCTTGCTTTAATAAAAGCATTTAAGACCCCATAATGTTGTTCCTGATAGCCTGGCACCATCTGATTTCTTTACTCCACTGCTACAGCACCTATATTTTAATAGTGATCACTTTACAAGTTCAAGCATCGAGTAGGGAAACATCATTAGAACAAACCATTCTTAGATTAGGATTTATGATTAAATGAAAGCTCAACATCCATCCATATGTCTTAGGTGTGTGCACACATGTGTATATCTCCTGGTCCACTTTAGAGATAGCATTATTAACTTCTTGATAAATAATACAAGTTACATCCATGGGGCATTTGTAGTTGTGATAATAGTATCATTAATATAGCCAATGATATAAGATTTGAAATATGATCAAGAAAACAAAAATATACATATGTAGGAGAGCTTTTTAAATTAAAATTGCATACTGCTCACTTACACAGATTAAAAACTTTTGACTGAACACTGTTTAAGACAACAGTGAAGGGGAGCTGGAAACATAGGGAATCCAGGACAGATGATCCCTTCAGGACCAGTGGTGAGAGTCACGATACCAGGAGGGCGGAGGAAAGTTTGGGTAGAAAGGGGGAACCAATTAAAGCGTCTACATATAACCTCTTCCCTAGGGTATGGACAATAATGGAGAAGTGAGTGAAAGGAGACATTAGAGAGTGTAAGACATGACAAAGTAATAATGATTTATAAATTATCAAGGGCTTATGAGGGAGAGTGGTGAGGGAGGGGGAGAATGAGGAGCTGATGTCAAGGGCTTAGGAAACAAATGTTATGAGAATGATGATGGCAGTGGATGTACAGATGTACTTGACACACAATGGACTTATGTATGGATTGGGATAGAGCTGGATGAGCCCCTAATAAAAGGATTAAAAAGAAAAACAAAAGAAAACAATGAGGGATAGATTAAAATTTCGATACTGATCATCCACTAAGGCAAAACTATGTCTACAGCATGAAAGCATATCATAAAAGGAAGGACATTATGAAAATAGCAAATATATGATCATCTTAATTTGTCAATTATTGGACAGCCACAAAAGCAAGATAGTTGAACCAAAAGACCGATAACTTCCAAACCTATCATTGTGTTATTGCAGTCATCTGCTTCTGCCCACACTAAGGCATTTCATCTTTAAGTCCAAAGGAGTATTTCAATTCCTTTAATTTCCACAGGTGTGTTTAAGATAAAATCTGATTTGCTTAGTAGAGTTTCAAAATCAGAATCTTTTTTGAATTTCTATTGGCCTATAATTCACCATATTGGATCTTTCTGGTGTGACCTATGAAAAATGCTGTACATCTTTAAAAGACACAATCTCTCCCATTGGGAGGCTATACAACTTAATGTTTTTTGTTTCACTTAAGGACAGACTGCCTGCCCTTGTTATACTTACCAACAGAAGTGATGTCACCTGAAAGAAAGACATATCCTGTCCATACTACTCTCATTCTGCCCACAACCCCTGTTTATGAATTTCAGTAGAAATTCAGTGAACACCATTGTAGAAGTGTCTGTTAATTTGGTCTGACAATGGGAGAATGCAATGTAGCAGGAACTAGTTTTCTTCTTCCTCTCCATGCTAAATAAAAAACTGACACCAGCTGAGGTGAGGATTCCTCTGAAGTGGTTTTAAAGATGTATAAAAAACGGAGTGATAAATGAGTCATAATCAATAGCCAGACACACCACCACATTGATTGGGAGACTCGATTAAATGATTACATGACCTGAGAATATGTGTCTGTCTCACTGGCTTACAGTCTGGTGAAAGGAAGAGATAAGATATTTTTACATTTTTATCAATGCTATCATAATTTTATGTTTTATAAATAGCAGCAGCAACAATAGAAACCACTGCTATTGAGTAGATTCTGACTCATAGCAAACAGATGCAGTGTTTCTGGTGCAACAGATCATCATGGAAGCAGATAACAATCTCTCCAGGAGTAGATGGTGGGTTTAAACCATCAACTTTGTAATTAGATGTCCAAGGCATCTGTGACAGTGCCATTAGAGTAGCATATTACATATATTTTAAAAGGTTGTTCTATAAAGTAGCTTACAAAGGAGTAGAAATTAATATAATGCACACACTCTGAGCAATAAGGTATATTAAGTAGCATAGTTAGCTATATTACTTATGGGTTGGAAATTTAAATTAGATGTTAAGAATATATGGATTAGTTTTAGTAGAATAACTGGCATAATGTGAAATATAATTCACAAATATATTTATATAGATAAGACAAGATTCAAGTAAATAAGGAAAAGCAACAAAAGGTACCTTGCTGAGAATTATTAAGTGGTGCTGGGAGCCAAGAAAGAGTTGCAATGGTGTGTTGGGGAAAAAGGTTGAAAATGGAAACACAGTTTCATTGGACATTCCTTCATTGTATACAAGTTTTCGACTGTATTTTTAGTTTTATTACAAAAATAAAACCATTATATTAATTTCAGATCAAAAGGTGACTGCTGTGTGCTAGAAAACTGGACTCTGTACAGACATTAAAATGTCTACTCACTGGAAGTAGATAGCTAAGTCTCTCTTCTGAGGCAGCTCTGGGTGGACTCCAACTTTCAATCTTTTAGTCAACAGCCAATTATGATACTGTTTGCCCAACCAGCGATTTCAGGTTAGGGTAAATCCAACCCTTGTCTATTAACTAAGATGTTTATTTCTTTTTCTCCTTAAATTTAAGGGGTTAATCTACTCAAAACCTTTGTAACACAGAATCATACTGCAATGGTTGAGATTATGTACAAACTTGCCTGGGTTGTGATAGTGTGGTAGTTACCTAATCTGGTGTTAATTTGGCACTTGAGAGGATTAAGAGTGAAGGGCTGGAGTCTAGTCTAGTCTAGTCAATAAGGTCTCCATGAGGACATGGCCTCCGTAGTATTCTGGAAATGCTCCTGCATTTCCTCCTTAGAGGCAGGAAAAACTCTCTCTTTCTCTTTCTCTGCTCTCTCCCTAAGAGCCTCTCTATTGACAAGACACTTGGAACTGTGCAAGTACTCAGAGCTGGAACAGCCACATGGAGACTCCTGCCAGTGCTGATATGCTTTTAATGTCACTGGATCCATAAAACTTTGCACCCATTGGCCTGTGATCTTCCTGCATTTGTCATTGCATAAGACAACTTTATAGATTGGTATCAGACTTATGGTGTAAAATCATTGGACTTACTGTCTTGATCTAGATTGGGTTGGGATGTTTTCTCAGTATTTAAATGCTCTTATATAGCAAGCTCTTATACACACATGAGTGTCGATTGATTTTTTTTTCTGTAGTCAGACTAACACAGTTAGTATATATAGTTGTCCTCCATCTTGTGACTTGATATGAACAGTTTCTTAGTTGAATAGAGAGTTTCTTGGAGTGTGACTGTGTCAGTCCAGGTAGACTAGAGGAACAAATTTCATAGAAAAACATATAGATATGAGGAAAAGGTTTATATATAAGAGGAACAGGACATTGACCCTAGTCCAGTTCAAAGTCATAAGTCCGATATTAACCCATATGCCCGATACCAGTCTGTAAAGTCTCCTTCCGACTCACGAAGTCCCAGGTCAGTGGGTACAGAATCCCGGCGCTGGCAGGGGTCTCCATATGGCTCCTTACTTCCAGTGCTCAGGGTCCATCAACAGCAGAAGCAACTCATCGCTGGTAGAGGTCTCCATGTGGCCGCCCCAGCTTCAGAGGTCTGGCTCCATCAGGGCAAAGCTGTGTGGTTTCTCCACCATCTCCTCCTGTTTCTCAGATGCTACTTTCTTGTCTTGTCCGTGATTCATCATCTCTGAGACTAACTCCAAAAATGAGGGAGATAGCTTTTCATCTTCACGAGGGAAATATCATGAGATTTCTCAGACATATCAGGAGAAAACCATGCCCACACAGAGGCCTCATTGGCTACTCAATGGCTATCTCCAGATTAACAGGCTAGACTCCACCCCTACATTTCAATCATAAAATTAACATAAGCAGATGACTGCCACAGTGACTTACATCCAATATATGTTAAGACTCTGGCAAAGCTCCCCCTCTCTTAATCCTGCATTCAACTCACCATCCTCTGACTTTCAATTCCTGGGATTTGAGTCAGTAGCCTTGCCACTGAACTTGCAGTGTTGGGTTTGTCAGCTCCTGCAACCACCATCAGAAGAAGCCTCCAGCCTGAACCATAGATTTGCGATTGCTAAGATCCACAACAGCGTGAAAGAATTCTGTCACGGAGCACACACTAGCCCACCAAACCCTGAGGATGATATTCCTGCTCAGAGCAGACAATGCATAGTGAGGACCTCTGGCCGGCCTCACCACAAGATATGACACTCATAGCACTATGGGGGACAACACTGGAGACACAGTCGTGGCCATTGTGCCTGATCTGACCCCACCACACCAAGGTGAGATGTCAAGGGCCTGCAACAGAACAGCAAGGGGAGCAGAGCAATGAAGTCTCCAGCAAGTACCAAAAATAGGCTGTGAGGATAGGGTGTGGCACCCCATCAGACTCGACTGGAAAATATTCTTGAAGGCCAAAAAACAGACCTGGAACTGTTTTTTTGGTTTTTCTTTTCTTTTCTCTTTTTGTCGTTGTTATTATTGTGTTGCTTTGTCTTGCTCTATCTTGTTTATGTGCATACTGTTATCTCCACGTGTCTATCTAGATAAGATAGGCAGGGTAAACAATGTGGAGGCAAAAACAACAGGACGGACTGTTTGGGGTTTGGGAGTAAGGTGGGGTAGGGGGACAGGGAGAGGAGGAGTCAGGGGAAAGAAAGCGGGTGTTAACAAACCCAGGGAAAAGAGAACAATAAGTGATTCAAAATGAATGGTGAGGAGGGTGTAAGAGGCCAGGTAGGGTTTGATCAATGTAACCTAAAAGAATTACTGAATCCTAAATAAGGCTGAACATGATAGTGGGGCAAAAGGGAAGAAATAAGAGGCAAAAGACATTTATAGAGGTCTAAATATAGGCATGTCCATAAGTAAATGTATTTATAAATGATGATGGGGAAATAGATCTATGTACATATATTTATAGGCTTAGCATTAAGGTAGCAGATGGACATTGAACCTCTACTTCAGTGCTCCCTCAATGCAAGACCACTTTGTTCAATTAAATTGGTATTCCATAAGGCTCACCTTCCCCATAGGATCACTGAGGACAAAGAGGGTTCATAAGCAAATGTAGTGAAGAAAGCTGATGGTGCCCAGCTATCGAAGGATATAGTAGTGTCTGGGGTCTTAAAGACTTGAAGATAATTAAGCAGCCAGCTGAAAATCAACAAAGCCCACATGGAAGAAGCACACCAGTCCGTGTGATCATGAGATGTCAGTAGAATCATGTTTCAGGCATCAAAGACCCAGAACAAACAATTATGTCATTGTCAATGAAGGGGGAGTGCGGAGTGGAGACCCAAAACTCATCTGTAGGCAACTGGACATCCCCTTACAGAACAGTTGTGGGGAGAAGACAGTCTTCTAGCCAGGGTGCAGTACAGCATAGATGAAACATACAACTTGCCTCTAGTTCTTTAATGTTTCCTCTCCCCCACTATTATGACCCCAATCTTACAAATCTGGTTACACCAGAACATGTACATAAGTACTGTTAATAGCTGGAAACACCGGGAATCCCAGACAGATAAGCCCCTCAGTATCAATATTAAAAGTAGGCATACGGTGGTGGGGGGTGGGGGGAGGGCAAGGAAGGGATGGGGTGGAGGAGGGAAACCAAACACAATTGTGATCAGAAATTTGATGAGGATGTTTTGAAGAATATGGTGAATAATGTGAAAGAAAATGTGAAAAGAAAAGGAATGTGATAAGAAATGTGATGATACAATAAGGAAGCTGAAATTGTTTGGGGTGAAATTGTTCTAGGTTTGCATAAGAACAGAAGAAAGGCAGATGATCCCAAGCTTGTGTAAAGTTCAGCTTAATTGCAAAAATGTTCTGCTTCTGTGCCCAACAGCTTTTTAGAAAAATCACAGCTTCAGCAGATAGCTGCTCTTTTAGCTCTTCAGCATCAACTATAAAATAACAAAGGGGGAATTATAGAGTCATGCACTTTTAACTGAAGTGTACTAGTGACTCTCTGGGGTGCTTCGAGACACTGTGTCCTTATGATGCTTTCCCAAATTCCAAGACACAATGAGTAAACTGAGAACACAGCTGCAATTGTTAAGAGTAGTCCCAAGTAATTATTTGTGCCTAGAGCAATTTTATTGCAATGTTATTGTTATATTATGCATGCTATGTAGTCTTGTCTCATTATTATATAAAACTTTACTTTGGAAAGAAAGTTTGCCTTTGGATTATCAGTCTTCTGGCCACTCTTTTTCTTCAGGTCATCACTCACTACAGGTCCAGACTGCTGGACATTAACAGCTCCTTACTGTTTTCAGCATAAAGTCCAATGTCTTTCATATAATCCATAAAGTCATTTGTTATTGTGTCCCTGCCCACACACCTCAAAGTCTTCTGCTAGAGCATGTAAAAATGACTCGCTGTTTCCCAACAACATAAGGTCTTTCAGGACAAGTTCTTCTTAGCGCTGGAGATGCCTATTCATCCCCTCTGTCTTGTTTTACTATAACAGGAATTGCTGCAAGTTTCTGGCTACTCACCTTCTCCTACCCTGGTACCCTGAGAGATACTTCCTTCTCTTGACCCTCACACCACCAGGCACACAATTAGGTAAAGGCACATTACTAGCATTTTTGTGTCCTATGTGTTTCAACCATTAGGAAGATTTAAGACACAAGAATTTTATCTTGCGAATTTGTCTTGGAATTACTGAGCAGGCTGCTTGAAAAATAGTAGGGATACACAGTGAATTTTCATTGATTTAACTAAATGTTATGGGAAATTAAATATTGGTGGAAATGCCATATTAAATTGTATATATATTCTATAATATACAAATGTTACATTATGGTATATTAAATTGTATATTTAAATTACATAAAGTTAAATGTGTTTATAATCATATGTATATATAGATTTAGATTATATATGTAGTGAAACCTGTGACAACCCACACCAATAGAAATGCCTTCTTTTTCCAGGTCTTCCAAGTTTACAGGATAAGATCTTAAAAATTATTTTATCACTCTCTGATGGAAAATATTTGTTTTATCATCCTAAGGCAGAGAAACCCTAGTGATCCAGTGATTAAGTGTTCAACTGACAGCCAAAAAATTGACCGTTCAAACTCACCAGGTGCTTTATGAAAGGAAAATGCGACAGTCAGCCCTTGTAGTCTATCATGAGGTTTATAGTCTTAGATGTCTTATGGAGCATTTCTTCTCTATCCTATCAGGTCTCTTTCAGTCAGATTTGACTCAGTGGTAACCCCTTTGGTTTTTCTAACAGTTTTCCACCTGGCATGGTGACATAGTTATCTATCACTGCGCTATATGTGCTGCCGAAGTGAGCACGACCTATCACTGCAATAATAGAAGTCCTCCAAGTGGAGGGCTTGAACAAGCAGAGCTGTTCTCTCACGTTTCGAGGAGGTACAAGCCTGAGTTCAGAAAGCCATTTCGAGGGGAAGGCTTTCTTTCTGTGTCAGCTCTGTGACTAGGTCCAGGTGTCTTTTCAACATCTCTGGGCCTGGCATTTCTTGGCAATCTCCATGGGAACCCTGCATCCAAAGGATGTGCTCTACACCCAACTCATCTTTCTTGGTGGGATAGGTCTCTCTTAGTCCTTTGCTTGTTTAGGCTCTGTGGCAGTCATGTACTCATGACATTATCATCATTTGGGAATCTAGGGGTGGAGTCAAATTTGTCAATCTCGAATTAGCCAATGAGTAGCCAATGAGGCCTCTGTGTGGGCATGGTTTTCTCCTGAGAATTCTGGGAAATCTCACGTTATTTCCCAATTGGAGAACGGAGACTTGACTAAGTCTCTGAGAGAAGAACAACTGAAAAGACAAAAGGGCAGCATCCGAGGAACCGGAAGAGCCAGAGCAGAAGCCATACCACGTTTCCCTGATGGAACCAGACCACTGAAGCTGGACAAGCCACAGAGAGACCCTTGCCAGCACTGAGCTGTTGCTATCACCAAAGGTTACTGTTGATGGACCCTGAGCCTTGGAAACGAGGAGCCAAGAGGGGACCCTTGCCAGCACCGGGACTCTGCACCCACTGGCCTGTGACTTCATGAGTCGGAAGGAGACTTTATAGACTGGTATCAGACATATGGGTTAATATTGGACTTATGACTTTGAACTGGACTAGGTTGGGATGCTTTCTCAAAGTTCCATTCCTTTTGTATATAAACCTTTTCCTTATGTCCATGAGTGTGTGTATAAATTTGTTTCTCTAGTCTACCTGGACTAGCACAGTCCCTTTCATATCCCCAAAGTGATTAGCTTAATGTACAACCTAATACTACAGATAACATCTGTCTCATTAACATAACTACCTCCAATCCTGGCTCATTGGTTCGTAGAGGTTAACATTTACAACCCATTGGATAATTACATCAAGTCACAAAATGGAGGATAATCACCTAATACTGAGAGTCACAAATTTCTAAGTGCTAGCCTTGCTGACGTATAATTAAGTGATTGAGAGGTAGAGGTAGAGAGTTCAAACTCACTAGTAGCTCCATGGTGGGGGGGGGGGGGGGGGGGAAGCCTAAGCAACCAGCTCTTATAAAGATTAAATACCAAGCCCAGATGTGGGCCAGGGAGTTGAGGAAAAGTCTTTATGCAGCTTGGCTGTAATTATCATTTTGTTTTGTGAGAGAGAAAGGAAAGATATTTAACAAAATGTCTCTATTTTCAACTAAGTTCTTCTGAAAAGTAGAACTGAGATCTCAGTTCTAGTCCCTTTCGACTCCATGGTATAGTTAGGGCGGATTTAATATATAAATTAAATATATGTTACTAGAGGCATAGCAAGATCTCAGACCACATCATTAGTTTTCCTCTGCCAAACAACCTTCCCTATGAAAAAAGAGACATTTAAAAAAGCACCCATGTGATTAAATATCCTTGTGTATTATTTGACAAAATGGGAAACATTCCAAATCTCACTAATATTAAAATTATTTTTTATTAAAAAATCAGGATTTAAAATATGGGGACAAGAAATAAGTGGGAGCATATAAAGTTGGAATAATGGAGCTCATTGCTTATTACTATTAACTATAAGTTAGGTCTACCCTATCCAATAGGCTCACTATAAGTCAGGATCAGCTCCATGGCAGTAAGTCTTAAGTCATTAGTCATGTCTAACATCAATGATGCTTTAAGACTCTTTAGGAGTATTAGAGCTTATTTAGAAATTTCACAAGTTTCTATTTTTGTTTGTTGGTTTCTTTGGCATCGGACATACCTATAAAAATCTTATGAGGACCCTTGATGGAGCAGTAATTAAGTGTTTGACTGTGAACTTAAAGGGCAGCAGTTTGAGATATGGCTCCTATACCAACTTAAATTTTCTAGGAGCAAATCAAACATTCTTGTAATTATTTTGCACAGAAGGCCAGCCTGACTTTTTTTCCTGAAGGTTCTCCATAAACATTAATTAAGTTGAAAGCATATGGGAAACACTTGAAATATGGTCTTTTGTCATTGTAATGAGAAGTTACAGTTCAATGCCATCTGTCTTGGTTATCTGGAGATGCTGTATCAGAAATGCCATAAGTGGGTGGCATTAGTTAATAGAAATTTCTTTTTCTATCAGTTTAAGAGGTTTCAAGTTGAAATTCACGATGCTGCCTCTGGAGAAAGCTTTTTTTACTAGTGGGTTGTGGAGGAAAGTCATGTCTCTTTAGCTTCTGCTTTCTGGTTCCTTGGAGAACACCACATGTCTTAGCATCTTACTTAGAAATGATGTAAAAAAAAGAAGAGGAAAATGTTAAAAAGCCATTTGAGAAAACATGGTAAAATATAATTAAATATGCAAATACCTAAAGTTACAAATCCAAGAGGAAGAACTCAACATATCTGAAACTGAAAGAACTCAAGAAAAAAAAAAATCAACCTTTGAGCTGCAATAGTGAACAATTTTATTGGCAAAATATTGAATGGTGCAGGAAGCATATGAAGATGATGGGCAGACTGCACAGACTCACTGAACCAAAAATAAATAGTCGACATTCAACCATTTTAAGAGGTAGCATATGAGCAAGAAATCACGAAGCACGTTTGTGGCTGTCATGTACTTGTGTGTCAGTTTCATGATTGGTAGTCTAGGGGTGGAGTCTACCCTGTCAATCTGGTGGTAGGCAATGAGGCCTCTGTGTGGGCATGGCTTTCTCCTGAGAATTCTGGGAAGTCTCATAGTATTTCCCAATTGGAGAAGAGAGACTTGACTGAGTCTCTGAGAACTACTGACAAGATGAGATAACAGCATGCTGATCAATCCTGATTCCTGAAGAATGGAGGAGCCAGAGAAGAGGCCACATGGGCTTGTCCTAATGGAGTCAAACCTCAGGGGCTGGAGAAGCCATGTGGAGACTCCTGCCAGTTTTGAGATGTTCCAGAGGCCATGGGGCGACCCCTGCAAGTGTTGAGATGCTTCTACTGCCATCAGACACACCAAGGCTCTGCACCCACTGGCCTGTGATTGTCCTGGTATTATTGCCCATGCTTTGTAAGTCGGAAGGAGACTTTATAGACTGGTATCAGACATATTGGCTAATATCAGACTCATGACCTCAGACTGGACTGGGTTGGACTGCACTGGACTGGGTCTGTGAAATCTTGTCTATAAGTTATCTATTTTTCAAGACACAATGGTGAAGTTGGCACAATTTCCTTTATAAATGGAAGAAACTAAAGGAAACAGGGCTAATTATAATCAACCAAGTCCAAAAACCAGAAGAAAAAATTGCATTAGTGCTCAAGGCTTGAAAATGATCCTCTCTTGTCTGAATTCACCTGAGCAACAGCCCTGTCCTCCAGATTCTGGGTGTTGACCAGACCATCTGAATTCTAGGTAAGAGCCCATTGACTTTGGATTTCAGCCATGCCTTCTAGGCCCTCTGGGATGGTATCTGAGCGCCCTAGGCTTTAGGCAGCTTCAACTTCCTAGTACATTTGAATGATTGATGACGTCCATTTATTCTCCTTGTCTGTCCATCCTCAGAAGGATTCCTTCTTCTGCTCTTGGGCAGTGATTCCATACTCCTCAAATACCTCAATCAAATACCTCTGAACCTTAATCAGATTAGCCTTTGTGGTATTATAATTAAACCAACAGTCTTTTCAAAGCAATATATTAGCACCCAAACCAAGGAGTCATTGTGGCCTTATTGGGCCGAGTGGTATTGTCCTTCTGTGTTTCTGACACTATAAAAAAAAAATATATATATATATATATATATATTTGTGGGCATCACCACCTCTGGTGGTCGTGGGCACTACCCAGCTGCCGCTGGATTTGAACTGCCACGCCCGTAGGCTGCAGTTGCACACTCAACCACTTACGCCACCGGGGCTCAGCCTGACACTATAAATCTTTATAGACACAGGTAGCCTCATCTTCTGAGGAGAAACTATTGCATTTGAACTGCTGACCCTGTGGTTAGCAGCCCAGCGCATAACCCACTATGCTGCCAGGGCTCCTACTTTATTACTAGGCATCAAAACCTTCTTACAGTCTCTACCCATGACTCAACTTCAAACCATTTCCAGTATTCGTGTATTTGTTAGAGCAGCACTCGACTCTTTGTGTAGCAAGTGCTTATTTATCTAATGCAGCTAGAAGTAGAATTACCACAAAGTGGATGACTTTATGCATAGAAATGTATTGTTTCACAGTTTCAAAACTCAGTGTTGTCTAATTGATTCTGACTCATAGCAACTGTAAAAGAACTATCACTGTGGATTTCAAGACTATAAATCATTATGGGAGCAGAAAGCTTCCTCTTTCTCTTGTGAAGTAGTTTTAGGTGGTTTCCAGGGTTAGCTGTCCAATGCACAACTTATTATGCCACTAGGGGAGGCTGGAAGTTCAAATTCAGGGCACTAGCTCTCAGAAACAACTCTCTCTCTCTCTCTCTCTCTCTCTCAGTTGGTTTTAGAGGAAAGTCCTTATTTGTATAACTCAGTTTCTTAATTCCTGGGCAATCTCCCTGAGTTTGGACATCTATCATAACACTCTCTCTGGTTCCTAGTTCCTTAGAGATCTTCACGTGTCTTGGCATCTATTTTACCCCGCCCCCCCTTTCTGTTTGCCTTAAAAGCCCTCGTGACATAGTGAGTTATGCATTGGGCTGCTAGTCTAAAAATCGGCAGTTCAAAGCCACCAGGGGCTCTTAGGGAGAAATAGGAAGTTTTCTACTCCTCAAAGAGTAGGGTCGTTCTGAGTCAGAATTGACTTGATGGCAGTCAGTTCGAATGGGCCTGTCTGTCTGACTCTGTTGGCACTGTCGGGTAATTGTCAGATGGCTAACTGAAAAGGCAGTAGTCCCATACCACTAGCTCAACGGGAGCAAGGTGAGCTTTGTAGAACATAGTCTCTGAAGTCCACAGCAACAATATTGGATCCTATTGGATCCAACCAAGCCCTGTGGGATCTCTTCGACAGCGAGGGAGTCAAGCAGTTTGACTAATCTGCTTCTTTTATCTTTTTAGAGAGTGATTTAAATCACACCTGACCTGAATTCTGCCTTATTAGCATTGACATTATAACCACAGCATCGACGTTAGTATTTACAACACCTACTTTCAGGGGTGAAGAGTTCAATCAATGACACCATAATTATCATAATATTAGTGTGTTAGTTGGGGTAGACTAGAGGAACAAATTTATAGACATGCATATAGATATAAGGGAATTGTTTATATACAAAAGGAATGGAACATTGAGAAAACATCCCAACCCAGTCCAATCCGATGTCATAAGTCTGATATTAGCCCCTATGTCCCATATATCAGTCTATAAAGTCTCCTTCTGACTCACGAAGTCACAGGCCAGTGGGTGCAGAGTCCCGGTGCTGGCAAGGGTCCCCTCATGGCTTCTCCAGCTTCAGAGGTCTGGTTCCATCAGGGCAAGGCCGTGTGGCTTCTCCTCCGGCTCCTGTAACAGCTCAGACTCTGCCATCTTGTCTTGTCCATAATTCATCGTCTCTCAGGCTAACTCCCAACAACTAGGGAGATAGCTTTCTCATCTCCACGAGGGAAATATGGTGAGACTTCCCAGACATATCAGGAGAAAGCCATGCCCACACAGAGGCTTCATAGGCTACTCAATGGCTAGCTCCAGATTAACAGGCTAGATTCCACTTCTTCATCTCTATCATGAAATTAACATAAGCACACGACTGCCACAATTAGCTGACAATCTAAGTGTTGCATCTTCCTAATATGTTTCACTAGATCTACTACTAATGAACTCACTGACTCACAGAACCCCATAGAACATAATCGAACTGCCCCCTGCTGGTTTCTGAGACTATAACGCTTGAGCAGAATAGAAAGCTCCATCTTTCTCCCTCTGCAGGGTCATTTTTGAATTGGCGACCTTGTGGTTAGCTAGCAGCCCAATGTGTGAGCACTCCACCATCAGGGTTCCTGTGCTAGAGTTACACCGCACTGAAAAGAATGTTTCCAAGAGTAGTTTTTGTGTACCCGTACCAACAGTACTTAGCTAAATGTACACCAATTTCACACCTAAGGGTATTGGCATAGTCATTGAGTTCTTTACACTATTAGCTCAATTAATAGAATATACAAGAATGAAGAATACTATATACATAATGAGAAGAAGTTCTGTTCAGTGTATTAGTATATTCTTTAGAATTTTAAAGTAAAATCAGTATGTATTTGGCTTGTAGTTGGGTAAGAATGAAAAGCATTTCCCAAATTCATGGGACGAGAGCCATCCTTTGTTAATGTCACTAACGAAAACTAGCACTTCTTCTTGCCCCACCCGTGGAAGGTTTTGCCTCCAGCTGTGACTTCGTATTGATTTCACAATGTTTATTATGACAGTCCAAATTGTTCACGTCTTAAAGATACATTGGTTAGTTTATTTATGGAGAGACAGCTTCTTGAGATGAAGACAATGGATGCAGGTATGGGTTAAGCTACACAACACTCAACCGGGGTGGGGTGGGGGGGCAACTTCTTTCATCCAGGATGTTCTCTATTCATCCTTTCCATTTCTTTCACTACGAGGACCTTTTTTTAAAAAAAGGTTCTGTAAAGTTTGACATGATCTACTCACACACACAAAAAAATGGAACTTCTGGAGTTATTTATCTTACTAAAGAAATCAGACAAGCGCAGGAGAATCTGGGTGATTGAACCTTAGCCCAGTTGCTTCAAAATTGGTTCCTGTTTAAAGTGAAGCTGCACTAGGCAGAGCTTTCCCTTGGTACCAGGCTAGAGAACAAGGCGTCCTAGCTTGAGCAAACCATGGATGCTTGCTCGTATCAGGCTGAGATCGGGCTTGCTGGCAAAGAAGGAGTCAATGGCTGGCGTGGTTGGGGTGGGGTAATGTGGGCAGCCTAACTGGCCAAATATTTTTCTACCCTTTTTTTAGTCTAATTTTAAAAGTATTATTAAAAGATCATTTTATTGGAGACTCTTAGAACTCTTGTTACATTCTATATATCAATTTCATCAAGCATGTTTGGGCACATGGTGCCTTCATTCGCTTTTAGACATTTATTTTCTATTGAGCCCTTGGTATCAGCTCCGTCTCAGCTCCGTCTATAATTTATAGAGTATAAATTATTATTATTTTTTTCATATCTTTCACAGATCACCGTCTCCCTTCCCCCATGGTTTCTGTTGTTCTTCCCCCTGGAGAGGGGTGTATGATTATGTACTAATCATTGCGATGGTACCCTTTTCTTTGCATATTGCACATGAAGCAACTTTAAACTGTAAAACACGTATAGAAAATTCAACAAAGTTTTCAAGCTTCCAACGGTGGTCATTTAAATGCCATTCGGTAACATCGAATATTATTTTAAAATAATATTGTAACTTTAAACAGCAATTACCCTTGCACATTGCTTTTCCTTACCTCCCCTGTGCTGAGTCCTTCAGAGTATGCATGGTTTGTGTATACTGTGGAGTCCAGCACTGGGTTCGTGGGAGAGAGGGCCTCGCAGAACAGAAGCTGGAAATACACTACCCAGGGAAGGCTGGGAGGTGTGGGGATGGTCTCAGATGGAAAATGACGCTGTGTCTTCAGAACAGTAATGCACTGCTTCACAGGAAGACTGAAGGCTTATTTGTAAAAGAGTATCCAGGGAATTCCACTTTTAGCCATTTTCCTTCCCCTTAGCGTGACCTTTCTTTGCTTCAAGGGGTGATTTGGAAAGGATTGTGTGTCCTAAAGTATACTTCATCATTCAGGTTTATCTCAATGTTTGGGTTTTGTCTAGACTCTAGAATTTCAAGTGACCAAGAAAAAGTGGTACAACCATTTCTTTGACTACTTGAAAGATTTGACATAACCTCACACCCCTACAAGAGACAGAAGAGACTTAGTTGTTACCACTTTGCTTGTGGCTAGGCATTACATTTCTGTTTCTCAAAGGTATTTTTCTCCCCTCCCTCCTTTGAGTCATACGATCACTCTTCAGCTATGACTGTTTTTACAGATAAAGTTGCTTCCTTTTTATGGGTTAATTAATCAATGCCTGATTTTCTAGTGAGGACAGACTTTCTTAATCTTCTGTACCTCCCACATTTTCTGTTTTTTTTTAAATAAAAAATGTCCAAAACTTGGTAACTGCTAAAGCAATAATGTTTTCACACCAGTTTTATAGACTGGAAGCTTCATAATTTACAGTAACTTGGTATATTAATAGTCACAAAAATAACCTAAAACACTCACCTATCCCTGCACCACAGACTTCCTAGAAAAAAATGTAGCAAGAAACTTAGGAGACCTACACAAATGAAAATATTAATTTCTATTTGAGTAGGTCTAAATGGCTCCTCAAAATATTAGTACTATGGAGAGGGCAAAATATTATGGAAGCAGAGAAAAGGAAAGGTTTTATTCTAAAGAACTTTTGGAAAGACGATAGCTGTGTTTGCTCATTAGGTACACAATAAAGATGACCCTACCTAGAAATTGATTGACTATTTATTAAAGTAAGACTGCAGTCATGGATGGGAAGTGGGCTCCAATGACTGATTTTGCAAATTACTTTTCACAGTGACTATATTGAACATGAAGTACATAAAAGCTTTCAATAGTAACTTTTACTTAGGCTTATTCCTTTTCATTCTGTGTCACTTTAGTCAATTTATCTATTACCTGGCTGGATTTTTTTTCGGGGGGTGGGGTGGGGAGAGGAAAGGGAGAAAGAAGAGAAGGCATGAAACCGAAGCCCCACCCTAGATTTCAAATGGCTTCAGCCCGAGGAAGTATCTGTGACCAAATACTATTTTCATGATGGAAGAGAGAATAATTTTTATATTAAGTTTGGAAAAGCTGGAGACACTAGCACAGCCCTTTGTAATGAGCTTTCTATAAATAAAGCCACTCAGGATTTGATGGGCTCATCTGGATATACAAATTAAGCTTTATTCTGTTGACACTTTCACATGTTGCACATTAGGCTATGCTTTAAATATTCCATAGTCAACAAGCGGTTTACCACAATAATTCAGTCCCCACCCCCCAAGCTCCAGCATTGAAGCAGACAGAGCTGGCACTCAGGAAGGCCAGAGTGCTTGCCTGGAACAGACCTGTTTCCCCAACGGACTCTGCATGTCTGTGCATTTTTGGAACTATAAATGATTTTTACTGCTAGTTTGGAAAAAAAATGAAAACACATTTTCTTGTAGCATTTTGTATTTTCACAAAGTGAGTAATAGCCAGGTTTACACTGGGCAACTGATCAGTAGAGATGAACCGACAACAAATAGGTTCTCTTGATAAATAGCTAGGTAAATGCCTAGGATTAAAATGCCAAGTGTTTATTTTTATTAGTCTCCTTCTCTTTTTCCTTTTATTAAATGATTGGTTTAAGAAGTGTAAACATGCTGTGCTTATTTCTAGGTAAAGCTGAAATGTATGAAATCCAATTTTTCTCTAATATTCTTTAACTCACTTCTAAATTTGGAGACAGAATCTTCCACTTTCCCAACTAACCAGTCAAAATACATAAATTACCAAAAACACAGAACCCAGTCAGGGAGATAGGGTCAGGGCCCTGATGGATGGGCTTTGTTGCCATCAAGAGCCCAGTGCCTACCTGCTAGGAGCAGGGCTTTTTGGGAGCATGGAATTCTTTGAGAGACAGTGTATGGTGGTCCCTGAAAAACTATAAAAATCAAAGTGAAGTCATCGTTATTGGAGGGATGGGGATGTCTTAGGTGTCTTTTTGACCTTGAGATATTCATGAATATAGTGGGCTAAGCTGTTGTAGGACTCTCTGCTCTCTCTGGGGGAGATTGAACTGCCAAGAGGGTAATGATGTGAGGGAGCCACCCACTGGATCAGCAGCGGACTCAGAAGTATTGCCTGTCCAGATACAACATTTAGTAAGAGTGCTGTTTGTTGAGTTTGGGAACCACAACGTTTACAAAGTGAATAGATCCCTTCGGCCTTATCTTTTCCAGAACTCCAAATGCCACCCGTGACAGAAACACATGCCAGGACAAAAGGGTGCAACACTGCATCTCAAGTGTGTGGTCACCTCAGGAATGAGAATTTTCATGCCCCTTTTGGGAAAGTTTCCAGTGAGGGCCACAGTGTGAGAAGTGGGGAAAGGGAAGTCCATTTATTACTCTGGCAAATGACTGAGTTCCAACAATTGTAGCTTCTATTTACTAGGCTTTTTCAAATTCAAATTATTTACAAAATGCATTACATTATTTTATGAAGTATTATAAAGTAGAGCCTTCTTTCAAAAACATGTAGCCAGTTTCTAAATGGGCTGAAGTAATCTAGCTCTTGCTTGAAATTTATTTGTGATGAAAGCTAAATAGGAATCACTGAAATAACAACTAATGCGAATGGGGAAATAGCTGTTTGTACATCAGTTAATTCTCAAGGAAAATGAGGCTTTCTTCTCCTGTGCAGTCTTGGAAATCCATAGGGGCAGTTCTATTGGGAGTTTCCTTTGGTCATCATGTGGCAAATATTATTCAACTTGGTTTAAATACAACATACATATTTGCTATTTTTATGCTTTTAAAATAAAGTGATATTTTCTGTTAATAAAATATTCTGATTTGTGGGGGTTCAACTATAATTCTTTTAATGCCTACAAATAAAAGCAATTTCTAGTTTTTAATGGCTTTCTTCCCTCTCTTCTTTCTTTCTTTTTTTTGGGGGGGGCATCACTGCCCTCTGGTGGGAGTGGGAGGCCCAGCCTTGCTCCTGGAGAGCTGCTTCTGGATTTGAACCGCCAAGCCAGTGGGTCACAGTTCTGCACTCAACCACTACACCACTGGGGGTCAGCCATTTTTACTTTACTTTTGTTCCATGGATTTGTTGCTCTCTGAAGAATCTGAGAAACAGCAATGGGCAAGGAGAGATGGGCAGTAAACAAACACTACTATTAGATGTCTGGGACACCTGGAGGGAAACGAGGCAACAGTTGAAGGAAGGTGCTTCCAATAGTATTTATATTTCTTCCTAGATTATTGCAGTTCTGAACAAGGGCCTTGAGGGGAAGATTCTAGTGTTGGAAAATATCGTTTTTACTAGAGGATAAGCGCCATGCAGATGTTCTTGGGTTTGACCTTTGCTCTTTCTCTTATTGCACATAATTCTCATTATTCCCTTCCTTTCATCTTTCCATTCAACTAATACTCCACTTCCATTGCCAGCTAACCCTATGGCCCTCTAAAATGAGTCCACCTTCCTTCCCTGCCCACACATGCTCATGCACGTGCACATAACACACACCCAACTTGACCATTTGGATTCAGGTTCAGAGGTCTTATTTGAGGTTTATGCCTTTTAAATTTGACTTTTAAGGCAATTTTTTTTGTTGAGATACTATTTCAAATCATGAAAAAATATAATATTATAAGTTGTGGGAAATCTTGGAACAAGTGTGATTTCAAGGGATGTAAAATTGAGGAAGTAGCAAGACCTGTGGAGACACCAGAGCTAGCTGGGAGTTTCCAGCCCATGGACCATAGTCCGTGTGACTGTGCACACTTCTGCATGCCCTGCTTTTTCCATGTTCAAAACCTGAATGCTAAAAGTTTCCTCTGAGGGAGGAATTTTTTTTGATAATTGCATAATAAAATATAGTCACAGTGTAAGTGGCTAATTTAAAGAGGTACAGATTTTTTGTTGTTTTATTTTCTCTTTGTATAAGGAATATCAAAATGCAATGAAATAATAATGCATCTACTCAAATTATTGAAATGAAATTCTGTTGCTTAAAGTGGAAATGCCTCCACTGATTCAACCAGCAGCTTTCTTTCTGTGAGAGGGTGGGTCCATATCAACTTCTAGAAGTTTCTATGCTTGACATGAAATAGCATTCTGTTTGAAAAATATTAGTCTTAGAAAATTTTCCTCTTATTTGTGCAGGAATAGCTGCAGTTGTATTGAGAAAGATATTTAGTTACTAATGATAATAATATATATGATTTATATATGAAATATATATATATATATATATATATATATATCTCCATGGAAAAGAGGCAGTGTCTCTATGTCTGCTTACAAGATGCCTACTATTTTTTGATGTCTACTTTTTTTTTGGGGGGGGGCATCACTGCTCTCTGGTGGTGGGAGTAGGAGGTCCAGCCCCACTGCTGGAATTGAACCTCCGTCCCAGTGGGCCGCAGTCCCGCGCACAACCACTACGCCACCGGGGCTCAGCCCAATGTCTACTTTTAAGAAGTAAATTTTCAATTCTAAGAAGACCCAATACAACATTGGTTTGTATTAATTTCACTTCTGTGATTTCGATGCATGTATATTTAGTCATTGGAATTATACATGTACATATACATGAGGATGTCATATATCTTTGGTCAACACATTTAAAAAAGAAGTTTATCTGTGACATAAAATATTACTTTGTAGTGAGATTTTGTAATGAAAAATTATATGGAGGACCCAATTTTTTTATTCTCCCAGCAACTTTTCAAGACTGGTATTTCCACTTACGTTTCATAGATGAGAAGTGGAGGTTCCACTTGCCTCAGACCACAGAATTGTGAGCAGTCAGTAAAAGAAGAGGGGTGAGAACCTCAGCTGTCTACTTTTAGGCCTCTTCCTGCTTACCTTGTTTTTGCCTCATGGTGTCCATTTTTGGCATTAATAATGTTTTAATATATCCCATTGTTATTCATGTAAATTCTTTATTAACCACTAATGTGAAGCACTTCTGATTCAATAATGTCAGAGTATCAGAGGACTTCCGCATTCTGAGAGCACTTTGGGGAAAGGTGGGCTGATGAAGCCCAAAGACAATGATATTAATTAGAGCTTTTTGGACACCTCAGAGACACCCTGGTGACATAGTGGTTACATATTGGGCTGTGAACCACAAGGTCAGCAGTTCAAAATCACCGCCAGGCTCATCAGGTGAAAGAGCAGGCTTTCTACTCCACTGAAGAGTTTCAGTTACAGGAAGCAGTTCTATTCCCTCCTATCGGGGCACTATGAGTCAGATGGGACTTGATGGCAATGGGTTTTAAAGAGTTCATCAGCATGAAGTAACAGCACTGTCAAATGCTCCCCTATCTGGGATGATAGAGATCACCCCCAGTTCAACCCTTTCACGCCGCTCACCAGAAATTGGACCCAGAGCAGTTATGTGATTTGCCACTAATTACACATCTGGGAATAGCACCCTTTCATTGAGCCCAGTATGAAGGCCTTTCTGTCAAGTTACCTTGGCTCTTGTCAGACATATAGCAGAATTTGGAGGTCAAGGCAGGAGGAGCATGAAGAAGAAAAGACACAGCTGCTCCATTCTCTTGATTGTGTCTTCATATCAAGTCTTCACTGACCATCTCTCTACTGTTATCAGCCACTTACAGATCATACAGACAGAATCAGAGCACAAAGATAACACCTTCTGGGACCAACTGAGGAACTTCATTGGAAGTTCATCTGACTTTACTCAAAATACTCAGCTACTTTGAAGATTCTGATTCCGTGTGCTTAAGGTTCTATTATAGGTAAATTGAGAACTGCATTTGAAATTGATGATACTTTTGCTTTTTGTTTGTTTTTTGGGGGGCATCACTGCCTCTGGTGGTCGTGGGTGCTACCCAGTGTTGCTCTTGAGAGCCGCCTCTGGATTTGAACCGCAAAGCCCGAGGGTTGCAGTCCCGCACTCAACCACTTATGCCACAGGGTCTCAACCCGATACTTTTGTTGTTATTTATGCTTCACCAATCAATATGAACCTTAATGTTAGCTCTTGTTTAATTTCTCTTTGTAGCAGTTCTAATGTTAAGTGTTGCATCAATGTCTTAGAAAGTCTGCCTTTGCCTGGAGGACAACGGGGGTGGGGGGGGGGTGTGTGTGTGCCCGGAAAGCATTGAGTCAAAACACCTGAGAAGACCTGATCATTATTTGTCACAATGTATCCTGGAGAGTTAACTTTTCCCAGCTCTGCATAGGTAGGTTTAGGGTAAATGGATTCCCCCAATAAGTGTATAGTGCCTGGTTGAAGACAATGGTAAACATAGAAGAATAGTTAAGAGTAATTTGACTACTTCTCTTTGACTGGAGATCCCAGAGGATAAAGGTGGCAACTGAAACCATCCAAAGTCCTAAACCTAGGACCTCGTGGCACAATGGCAGCGCGTCTGACTCCAAAGTCCTAAACCTTGATAGTATACTTCCATCAAATATAGTTGTGTAGGAAAATGTTTGCTTCCCCTTGGTAGTGTAGGTTTTAATTGATGTTGAAACCATTGTATATACTGTGAATGGATCTAAGTGATGGAAATCTTTACCTCTTGCAGACAAGGAAAGAAAATACCAGAGTAAGAAACAAGTATACATCATTCAAATTTTTTATGTCTTGAAAGCAGAAACAAGAAAGAGAAAACCAATTAAGTCAAGCAGTCCACACGAGCAGTACAGTTGGTAGAGAAAGAGTGCCAAGAGTTGGGCAGCCAAAAGCCAGATCCATCGCAAATTCTTCTGGAAGCAGTGAATGTGAGAGAGCAAGGCAGGCTGGCAGACAGAGCAGCTGTGTGTCCTTCCAGTGCATCAGGAAGGCTAAGGGGGAGCATGAGATTCTGCTGCACACTCAGAAATGCTTCCTCCTGGGCTGCGCTGGCTGCATCCTCTGTGCAATACTGGTGAGCTTTCCGCTATGGTGGCTTCACTCCCCAAAGAGATCCACAGACTGGGAAAATATGGAGAAGAAAGGCCAAATGTGAAGCTACAGGAGGAACCAACATACAAGAAAAGGGGGGATTGCTAAGCCATGGAAAAAGTAGGGAAATAACTCAGGCTAGCCTCTGCAGCTATAATGAAAATTTCTTTTGATGAAATTGGGGAAAATGTTGAATAAATATCTCCTGAAACGTTATAAGTAGATGTCCTTTGACTCGCGGAAGTATGGATTTAAAAACAAACACAGGAATGTAACATGTTCTCTGATAAACAGAATTCTCTTTTCTCATTCATGAATTTTTAGAGTAACATTTTTAATTGAAAACAAACAAACACAATAAAGCAAAGGGAACAAACTTTAAAAACTATTAACAAATATATTTATTGTGGTGGCTTTCCCCCTACTAGATACACCTTGTTAGAAAGTAGTATCCCTTTTAGTTCCTGATGGACCATTGAGCACAAAACAAGGCTGTTTCTCCTTCATTGAGAGAGAAAGAACACACATGACATTGCAAGTAGGCTGTACTTTCCTTGCTCTAATTAATGTTTTGTTTTGTTAAAGCAATTAGCATTTTCTCCTGTGCTTTTTTTGGACATATCTTATGGGCAC
This sequence comes from Nesogale talazaci, assembly GCA_004026705.1. NCBI lineage: Eukaryota > Metazoa > Chordata > Mammalia > Afrosoricida > Tenrecidae > Nesogale > Nesogale talazaci. The sequence goes on from PVJH01003917.1 coordinate 26,590, forward strand.
ATGTTTACAGATGAATAACCCAAGGGGTAGCAGAGGCTGAACCACACAGTGCTGAAATAAATCGGAGTCCTGCTCCAGGTAATCACAACCCTTCACAGGTCTGTAAAACACAAAAATAATCTCCAAACTAAGGCTTCTTCCACCTTTGCCTTTTCCCAATCCCATACAGTGTATTCAACTTTGAGACACACTTTCACATGTCTTGCAGAAGTACAGGATGAAGGCAATAGAATCAATCTTTGTGATGTTGTTTCTGTGGTGATCAATCTTATGATTCCAAATGCCAGGCCCTAATTATGAGCACTTTCTAGATCTCTTGGACAAAACAGCACTGTCCCTTGAAAGACGTTTCTCTCCCCTGATCTCCTATCTGTTTTGAAGGGATACTGCCCCATTGAATTTGTACAACTATTTTTTCTTCCTTAAAACAATAGCTTGTAAAAATATTTCTAAAGGAAAAAGATGTTGCTTCTCCAGATGTCATCATTATGCTGTTACATCATGCAGCCTATAATAATTATGTACAAAATTTCTTGTCTCTTAACAATGCACAGAAGCATGTATGCTAACCATTTGAAAGTATCCCTTCTTTAAACTTTCAGCTCTTTGTTGTTAACTATGCTTGTACGAAGAATATAGCAACTATCTGGAATGTTGTTTAGACTGAACAGCAACTGATAACGTCCATTTGTGGTCCTAATGGCTAGAGTCCCTGTCCTGGGCATCTGGCTGAGATAGCAGCATCATGAGTCTACAACAATCTCACGGGACCCTCTAGTGTGCAGTGCTGACTGATACCGATTTCTGTTGTCTATCTTGGACTTTTCGCTTCTTCTGCTGCTGTCTGTCTTTGTCTTCTCGTTGATCTGGAGTTTCTCTGCTGGGTTCCAGACCTTTATTGTCAGGTACTGCTTCCTTATTTTCTTCTTTATGAAGTTTTTTCCTTTTCCTCTCCCTTCCTTTTTTTCCTGAAATGAAAGGATACAACATTAAACATATATTTTATGAGGCTGTATTTGGTTATAGGAATCAAATAGCTACTATTTCAGCCATTCATCCGACTACTCTTTATTAAGAGTCATTTCAAATATGCTCGACACAATGGACATATGTGTGGATTGTGACGAGTTGCATGAGCCACCCAAAAAGCAATTTTACAAAGAAAAGGAGGAGTAGTTTAATTAAGATTTTATAGTATTTCAAGAAATTGCAATATGAAACATACACAAACACTCACAATGCAATTGATATATGATTGCTCTCAATAGTAGTGATCCATATTCTTATAGGGTTTTAGTTTTTATATGTACACTCATTCATATGAAAACATATTCAATAGAGAATTTTGAGTATACTTTTCATCTAAGGTATTTCTTTAAAAAAATCATTTTATTTAGGGTTCGTCCAACTCTTATCATGATCTATGCATCCATCCATTGTATGCTGTCTACATTTGCACATTTGTGATCATCATCATTCTCAAAACATCCTCCTTTCACTTAAGCCCTCAGTATCAGCTCCCCATATTTCCCCTCCCTCCCACTCCCCTTCCCCCAACATCTAAGGTATTTCTTAAATTGTGTATTTGATCTGGCCTCTATTTAAGGCACCATTTTGCAGGAAATATTTCACTGTTAGTAGCATCTTTGCAATTTGTTGGTATTTCTGGATGCCATTGACTAGAAGAGCATGGAGGTGAATAGCAAACATGAAAATAACAATGTCTGGTGGACACTAGACTAGGATAAGTACACTCTATTTGAACACAAATATTTTGGTTTTAAATTATAAACTTTGTATCCTCTTTTTATGCAGAAGATATGTTGATTACACCTTGCCAAGAGCCTAGTGGTATAAGCTCCTACCACCACCCACTGATTACTTTGTTTTATCATGGCTTCCTGCATGTTGTTATGATGCTAGAATCTACGCCACAAATACTTCAAGTACCAGCAAGTTCACTCATGCTGGGCAGGTTTCAGTAGTGCTTCTAAACCAAGAGAGAGGACAGGATAGACTAGAAACAAATACCTGATGGTCTACTTTTGAAAACCAAACAATGGAAACCTGTGGGTCACAAGAAAACACTGTCAGATTCACTTGCTTTAGACATATCTTCAAGACAGATCACTTATTCGTGGACACGATGTTTAGTGGAGGGCAGGTCAAGGGAAACCCTGGATGTGAGGAAGTGACAGAGTAACTGAAATGAGAGATTTGAACATACAATTGTGAAGAGGACCTAGGGCCAGGTAATGTTTCAGAAGACTGACATGAGTCAAAGTCAGCTTGGCGGCATCTATGTATCTGTCTGCCTACCTTCCAACTGATTGACAAGACTGACCTACCTATTTAACAGAGCAAGGACTAGCTATGTCTTTCTATTCATCAAATGAACAGATTTATTAAATGCTTGCTGGATTATATGTAGGTCCTGACTTCGAACTAGATTTGAAATATAGCTTTAATTCACATTCACACTATGAGACAGCTCACAAATTAGAGTTGACAGCCCCTTTAAGCAACAGTTCTCAACCTGTGGGTTGCAACCCCTCCAGGGGTCGAACGGCCCTTTCATGGGGGTTCCTGATTCATAACAACAGCAAAATGACAGTAATGAAGTAGCAACAAACATAGTTTTCTGGTTGGGAGGGGGGTTATTACAACATGAGGAACTGTATGAAAGGGTCACGGTACAGGGAAGGTTGAGAACAACTTCTTTGAAGGTTTGAAGGTGGGAATTCATATTGCAAGTGGCCAGGGTAGGGAACTCAGTTTTAGTCTATTGGCAGTGGAGAGCCACTGACAATGTAGAGGAACAGACTAATGTAATCAAATATCTACATTTGGTACCAGATTGCATGCACTATTTAAATCCATGTCTCTATAGCAAAGGAATGTGATATTTTATCACATAGATATTTTACATTGAAAATCTAACATGTGAAATAATTTTTCAGGGCATGTTTTTGGAAACATTCAGTATACATACTTCAATATGAGGAATTATTGGTGTAAAACAAAATAACAGGCAATGAAAACAGAACAAACTCTTCCTTGATGTTGGATAAACTGATCATGTGCATTCCCACATACTGAGTTTGATAATATTTGAAATTAACCTCTGTTTACAATGAAGTCACTTTAAGCAAAGTCTTTTTGCAGAAATTGTTTGCCTGGGAGAACAAAAATATTTTCATGTCCTGAAACAGGCTGAAAATATTGAATTCAGTGGTTTGGCTTTCTGTTTCCTGACCTTTGGTAATGGGATCATAGGGAGTAGGATTATTAATACAGCACAAATATATTAAGCGAATACAGTTTCCTTGGATGGAAAGTTATGTGCCACAGCTCATGTTGTTATAAGATTGTGTTTACAAAGCCATTCAGTTTACTTATGAAAGCTTGCCTTTTGTGCTCAATATAAATATACCTCCAATATCTGAACTCTAGAAAGAACACTTAATAAAGTGGGGACCTCTACCAAGGAAAGGCAGGTATCAAAAAACACAAATGTTGAAGTTGACTATGAGGCCTAGGAACCCTGATGGCCAAGTAGCAACAGGTTGGGCTGCTAACTGCAAAGTGAGCAGTTCAAAACCACCAGCCATTCCCAGGAAGAAAGCAGGGGCTTGATACTCCTGTGAAGAGGTGCAATGTCAGAAACTCACAACTCTGTTGTCTCTGCATGCAATGAGTTGGCATGGGTCCTATGTTGGTGAGTTATTATGCTTTTTTAAAAAAATCATTTTATCAGGGCCTCTTACAGATCTTATAATAATCCATGCATCCATTGGAGTCCCTATGTTTAAAGCTGGGTATTTGTACACGGATTGATCAATTTCAATATTCTTTTTCACCTCCCAAATATTTCTGAGTTGATATAGATTTCCACAGAAAGATTAGAGGCCATAATATGTTATACCTTTTTTCTTTTTCCCATCCTGCCTTTAATGATTAGGCAATTCAACTGCTGATTTAAAGTTGAAAGCTTAGAGGAGAAAAATTAAGAGCAGATTTACCTTCTGTAAAGATAGCATACTTTTTATCTTGTAAAGCTGTATCTATTGAGAGTCAAAGTGCTGGCTTTCATGTTAGTGCTTAGTTTGTAGAGGGAGGTGGTTGCAAAGTTAGGTGATATAATATTTCCATGCGGAGTCGCAATTTGGAGGTGTTCAAATTCAAACTCTGAAATACTGTCAGGGTGAATCATTCCAAAGTTCCATAAAAACTACTGACACCACCCAAAATGTTATTTTTATGGAAACCATCCAGAAGTCTAGTGTTTGACATCGCTCTCTTGATGATAGTCCAACATCTTACAGCTGTGATCCCAACCATAATGTTTTGGACATACAAGAAGTATATTGTTTCTCGCTTGGTCACAGATTGATTTATATATTTTCTAGCCTTTTGTGACAATGTAGCCAACTTGCAGTGCCTTTCTGTTTATCAGCACCCCGATATAATTATTTCTTAAGACAGGCAGAAACATTTTTGGAAGTGGCTTGAAATTCGGTATTATAACTTTATTATCCAAGGAATAGCTATTTAGCCTGGGCGGTGAGTGCAAAGGGAGCCTCTAGCAAAGTACAAGGAAACTAGCACATTGTACATTATTGTTGCCATACAGAGAACGATTGCACAATAGAAAAATGGGATTAGAATAGTGTATGGGCCATGTGATTGTGGTTGGAAATGCGAACTACCCCTTTGCATAAATAAGATCTTTTCCTCTCGTCCAAGAAATAAAATAGAAATGTAGCAGAGTGGCTGTAGTCCATTAAAACTCATGTGCAATTTGGGAAAAAAGATTTTCATTAAATGGCGTTCTTTTCTAGTCTGGTGACTTTTCATTGATGTGGTTAGTAGTTATTTTTCCAACTTTTTGTTGTTGTTGTAATTTCACCAACTACGCATTCCAGTTATCACAATCTTACATATATGACATATGCTTTATAATTCATGTGTATGCATGTGTGTGGTACATCTAAGTCTAAAAATTGGATTGTGCAGTGCTCCAATGGTTAAAAGAATGTTTGTCTTCCCTTTGTGTTCTAGCTATGAGAACGGTATTGGGTAGAACCAACAAACAGAACTCACTGTTAACAATTCAGTACAATCTGAGTTCTTGCAGGAGAGCAGTATGGTGGAGAATTTGAGAATATATTCTTTAAAACCAGAAGAATCCCATGTTCAAAATCTAAGTCTGACACAAGTGAGGTGACCTAGTTGATGATGCCCCTCAGGTTTAAATTGTCTGAGATATAAAATATATATAAAATTTCAATAGGTTAATCTCTGAGGATTAAAAGAGATGTTTTTAGAGCTCTTTTCACACTGTTTTGCACATGCTGATCACAAGACAAAAACTAATATCACTAACTCATTACACAAACATGATTTAAGTCTCTTCTCCATGTCAAAATCTGGGGATACCACTAAGATACAGAGACAGATATGATACCGACAGTCACACACTGATGCTTTAATAGAGATATGGGCAAGGTCCCACTGGTCACAGCTGAAAACCATCAACCTTTGCCAATGGTGACTGAAAAAGGCTCCCCAGAAAGAGTGATGTTTGAGCTGTGGTTGAAAGAATGAATGAGCGTTTGCCAGGCTGCAGGGGGAAGAAAGCGTTGATGGGCAGTGAACAATATGCCAATGCATGAAGGTAAGGCAAGGGCACGGAAACCACCTCCTCGGTTGCCTCAGAGTCTATATATATTCTGTTATCCAGCAACGTTGAAAAGATATACAGGATTTGATTGCCATTGGGCACTTTGTCCTGAAAACCAGTAGTTCTGAAAACTGGAGGAGGGTAAGTCATAGAATCTGAGAGCAGGGCAGAGTTTGGTGGCTTCTGTGATTCCTTTTAAAAAGGCCAATAAAATATTCTGACATGTGGCTTTTTCTATTTCAGAAGCACTGCTGTGAGTACTAGGAGTCCAAAGAGGGAGTATTGTCAATGGCTAGCATTTTTTTTGGTGCCATGTCTTTTAAAAACATTCTGTGCAGGCTTTTTGCCACATACTAAAATTCCATTGAAAACTGGTACAAGGGGCCTTCAAAAAGTTCGTGGAAAATATGTATTATGAAAAAATTATACATGACTTTCAAACATTTTTTCATCAAAATAAACTTGTATTACTCATTACAACATGTCTAAAGAAGGTGTAGTTTGAGGTAGAAGGTTCAGATGTCAGTTTAAAAAACTGACATAAATTCTGCTAATATTAAAGCTCGAGAAAACATCAAATGTACAGGAAATTTCTGAAGCTGTGTAAGTTTTTATGGAAGCGAAAGTCTCATTTTTGTCCAACAGATCAGCTAGTAGATTTGAACCACAGACTTGGTGGTTGGAAGCCTATGTCCAATGTTTACCCAAGAGGGCTCTTTTACATAGAAATTAAAAGTTGACCAATGGATAGTTTAAGAAGAAATGAGATGATGCTGATGATGAAGGCAGCTGAGGCAGATAATCCCCATCATTTTTTTGAGGAAATAATAAATCTGTCTTTCCCCCTAATTGAAGCAGACCACTGAGAGTTAACAGCAAAAGCCATAACAGCACCATAGATAGCTCAACTGAGTCAGTTTGCAGAACTCTGATTGAAAAATTAATTGAGGGAGTTTATGCTCAATGGACCCCAAAACTGTTGTACCAGATTAGCTGGAAACAAAAGTACAACTTTCTATGGCAATTCTAAAAAGATAAGATCAAGATCCTAAAGAATTTCTTGGAGGAATTGTAATCAGTGATGAAATATGACTATTAGTATGAAGACAAAGCACAATGAAAAGACAGAATTGGTGTAGTCAAAGCAAAATCAGACTGACAAGAGCAAAGGTCATTGCAAGAACTTTTTGGAATGCCCCACACATTTGATTGTTGACTTTCTGAAGTGCCAAAGTATGATAGCATGTGCTTAATGTGGGAGAGTTTCTGTGGACAGTTTGATGAACCCATTCACGTGCCATATTTGGATAGATGAATTGACATGGTTGAAATTCTTAATTCATTTCCTTCTAATATAGCAGGAAATACACCACCCTCAAACAAACAAACAAACAAATAAACAACAGAAAAAAGCTCTGCTTGGTGGAGCAGTCTTCTCCAACCCCCTACCCCCCATTAAGTAAGCATCAAGCAACTCGCTCTGGGCTAGTGCAACTAGTGGCATCTCCTGGGAAAGTTCTCTTTGGTCACAGTGAATTTTGTTGTAAAAGTAGTTTTGCTCATACCTTGTTTTTCGTGTTGACCAATTTAAGAGAACCGTGTGTGGCTGTGAAATTTTGTTTCCTACTTGGAAAAATTGCCACAGAAACTGTTGTGGTGTTGAGCACAGTTTACTAGGCCAACACTATGTGAAAAACTCAAGTGTACAAGTGTTTTTCTCCTTTTAGAAGAGGTGAAATGTTGATTTGATGAGAAGTCTCATTCTGGACATTCATCAACTTCTGAAATAGATGAAAATATCAACTCAGTGCATCTGGAGTTCTTTCTATTGGGTCAGACTGTAAATCAAGGTTTCTATTTAGAGGTTCTGAAAAGATAGGGTAACAGTGTCATACACACACATGTTAATTTGAGGCAGATGGGGCACTGGTTTTGCCACCATGACAATATACCTGTTCATGTAGTACCAATACAGCAGTATTTGGCAAAACCCCCCAAAAAACTCACCCACTGAATTCAACTGACCTATTTCCATGTGACTTCTTTTTGTTTCTTTCAATGAAGAGGACCATGAAAAGACAATGATTTGGCGAAATTAACAAAAGGAAGAAAAAACAAGAGAGGTGCTGCCAGCCATCGAAACAGAGGCATTTGAAAAATGTTTCAAAAATGCAATCACAGATTTGACAGATGTATTAAGTGAAATGGAGAGTACTTTTAAGGTGATCAGATTGTTTTGTAAAACAACAACAACAACAACAACAAATAGCTTTGAAAAAAATTCCAGATTTTGGGGTACCCCCTTGTGTACAAAAATTCACTAAAAAGAAAATCCACAGTTTTCAAATTTTATCTTCCACAAACTTAAATGTTTCCTCATATATTCCTATATACAAACATCTTCTAAAGTCTTCTGCAAACTAGACTTCCAAATAACAAACCAGGTACTGTTGAACCCACTCACATTCATGACAAGGCCATGCATGTGAGAGCAGAACTGTCCTCTGTAGGGTTTTCAGTGGCTAGTTTTTCAAAAGTAGATCACCTAGATTTTCTTCCCTGTGTTTCTGGGTTGACTCAAACACCAACCTTTCAGTTATTAGAACAATTTCCAGGTATAAAGGTTTAAAGTGCAGATTTCTAGGTTCCATTCCTAGTGATTACTATAGGTATCTTTCTATTTCCAATGATTTTATTGGGGACTCTTACAGCTCTCATAACATTCCATACGTCATTTGTATCAAGCAGATTTGTACACATGCTGCCACATTCATTTCCAAATATTTTCTATTTGAGCCCTTGCTATAAGCTCCTCTTTCCCCCTCCTTTTCTTTTAAATGAATGATTTTATTGGGGGCTGTGATAGGCATCTCATGAGGATTCTAGTACCATGTTCACCTCTAGATTATTCTCATGTTTAACCACATTTCAGAGCCATTGCTGTTGATTAAGGCACAACCCAATTTCCTTAAGCATATTATTATTCCTTACTTACTGAACATCTCGTTGTCCCCCATTTTACATTTATGAAAATAGTGAAGAATCTCTGATTATTTTGCACACTGAGAGCATATGTCTACCAGTAACAAATCTCATGTTGCAAAATGAGTAACACTGCTATGATGATTAAGGTTATGTGTCAATCCGGTGGGGCCATGATTCGCAATAGTGTGGCAATTATATAATGATGTTATTTGGAAGTTATGTAATGACATAGTTATCCAGTTTGCAATGGATGTGATCCTCCTCCATTTTTGCATTATGCTGCTTTTATAGAATGCTGAATTTTGTGTAGATCTTTGGGATTTCATTATATCAATAAGGAGGAAATGAATATATATAGAAATTACTTCACTTCATGTAGTTACATATTTTCTTACTGTAGCTACTAATTTTTAAGTCATGTTTTCTGATAGGTACATTTGGGTTAAGCACCCAGACAAAAGATGAAAATTAGTTGCAGATTGTTTTTTCAGAAGTATTCAGATTCAGAAATGAATGAAAAGAATAGTTATGGAAAAAGAAGAAAGAGAAGAAAATGGTCCTGAATGATTGGTCCTAAGTTACATATGTATTAAAGTTTTAAGTGAACATATAAATTATAGTGCACATTCAATTACCTTTTAAAAGATAACTGGGTTATGATCAAAAGGGTTGCTGTCCTTAGAATCATAAATAAAATTCATGTACTTAAAGTTCCTTGTATTATAAATAAAAGCTAATGAGTTTTTGAATGTTTAGGAATATCTATATATAGGGGTCCTTTTAAAAGACTTGCCTTTTAAATGATGTCCTTCCAAAATTTGAATCATAATCTTAGCCCACTATTTGGGGATGTATTTTCATTTGTGCATCAGCTTTACTTTTTTATGTCAATGGATCTTAAGCCAATTACTTTTGAGTTAAGAGCAGATCAGGCACAGAAGCAAGGAAAACACAGATGGAGAAAAAGACAAGCCAAGACACACGCAGATCGCCAGGGAACCAAGGAACAGAAGCTAACAAAACATGGACCTTTACCCAAAGCTGGCAGAAAGGGAAAACCTTGTCTAAAGTTACTGCTGTGAATTCATATGTGTAATTTACTAAGCTGTGAGAAAATAAAATTTCTACTGGTTAAGGCAAAAATAAAATAGATGCTTCTTATGAATCTTGCAAGGTTCCACTAAGGGGAGCCATTGAGCTTTATGTAGCTCTACTTCCTAAAAGGGTTATAGCTTTTCACAAAAGCTAAAAGCATATTCCACATTCTAGATTGAAGACGAAATTTCAATGAAATCAAAGGACTCAAGCCAATGCAATAAATATGCTATCAAAAATATGACATTAATTGGTCACACCTTTCTTTTTAGTGTGAGAAAAAATTCTTTTAGAGGTCTCTAAAATCAAAATTAATGATGCTAAGATGGGGTGAATCTTAAGAATCATGAATCAAGAATTGGACGTGTTTCTTTATGTGTGTGTGTATTGTTATTGTGCATAGCAGATGAAAATTCCATTGCTTTTCTTTTAAAATAAGATTTCATTATGGAAAATTTGCAAAGGAAGAAAAATTGCTGGTGTAGCTTTTTCAACAATTATGATCTATTGTGTAGATACATATTTTGAGGCAGTTGAACTGTGGGCTATATAAACACTGAGCAGCCAGACCCAGTGGTTGAGAATACAGCTGAAAGTTAGCAGGGCCAAAATTTCCCTCTCAGCTATATTATTACCAAGTGGAATTGACTTGAGAAATGCACCCAAGCCTTTTGTCTTTATTGTTTGATTGAAGAAAACCGAACTATGTATTCTTCTTACTATTGTTTCAACCTAGAACTTTATGACTTATAATGCCAATTTAATAAACTAAATGCCTATTCTGTAGTTGCCAGGAGAATAATTTCTACTTTTCTATTTAATATTGAAGATGCTTTGATGAATTGTTCACAGAAAAATAATTTCACTTCTATCATCAATTACTTGACTGAATGATGCTTGTTTTAGATCAGGCTTTTGAGCAAGTTCACACTGGTTTGATCTTCCACTGGGAAGTTGTGTTTTAAACCCAGATATACTGAATCAGAGAATACATTCTGACAAAAATTTCCATGTGGCTTTGAAAGATCTCCTTGAAATAAAGATTTGGAGTCAGTATATCTGGTGTGGAAATGCAAATTCTCATTAAGGGGTCAAATCAAATTGAGCCAGTTTGAAGCTCTGTTTTTCTTTTGTAATATAATAGACCATTAAGAGAAATATAAGGAGACCATTAAAAGATATGAAGATAAAAATAACATTTTACCATCGATTGGAAAGGGCTACTTGAAGTGATGCAATATATTTACCTTATAATTTTGGAGAATTCAGAAACAAAAGTGGCCACACTGTAAGAGCCAGAGGGTAAATTTTAGGGAATTGGATCAAATAAACCCAAGCTTCTTTGACCTGGCTTTGCTTTTGCTTCACCCATGTTCCTGACCTCACACTTCTCTGCTGACTCTCTCCTACATCCTTCCTGGTACCCTCGATGATGTTTACTGATCCTATATAGCTGATATATTGGACTAGAATGCAATATCTGATACTGCATGTTCTGATTAATCAGAATTTAGTTTTCTGTCCTGATGTTTCAGTGTCTTTCCAGGTTAATTCTTTATGCTTCTTCTGTGGGTCTAAACTGCCAGCCAGGAATCTACTGAAGATAAATAATGATAATTGTTTTGAAGATAATATGAGTAATGATAACTAATGATTATGACACCTACAAATGGATACCACATGAAAAAGAAACAGAAATGAATCAGTTGATTTCCTGTAATAGTCTATCTGACAATGTCCACCTGCATCCCCAAATCAAGGTGATTGTGAAAAGTAGGTTTATTGTGCCAACCTAGCCAATAGAAAGGAGCATGTGGGTTTAATAAAGTAACAGTTTGATTGGAGGGCAAAGAGATAAATGGTTTGGCAAACCCATCTCTCTCGCTTGCTCTCTGGTGATCAGGCCAGTGTGCAGCTGCTAGTTCCCTGCCTCAACTTCTGATCTACACTACCTGTGGAACTGCAACCTGTGGGTCGAGTTGCTAGAACTTGAGGTTCCTTTGAGATCTGCTTCCTCACACTGCTGGTGTATACATTGCTTGAGCTTGGGACTGTTGCATCTTGACATCTTACTGACTGTTGGTGACCTGCCCCGCTGATTGCTGCCTGTGACTGGACTGCCTGCAGTGCACTGTATAAGACTCAGATGTCTGCGTCCTTGATCTTGAACCCAATGCTCCTCATGAGTTGAAGGATTTCTAGTATATTAACTGCTCCATGGAAGTGAGTTGAACTGAGCTCTCTGTCCTGCTGTCGACCAATTGATTGTTATATTCCTTCATGCTCTATCTATCTATCTATCGATCATCTATCATCTTTATCATCATAACTGTTCTGGTTCTGTTTCTCTAGCAAGGCCTGCCTAACAGTATCTGTAGGGAAATGTTTTTTGATGATGAATATGATGCCATTCCTCTTCATTTTGCCATTCCTGGCATAAGACCATGTGGTTGAAACTGGCCAAGTATCACTTTACTAACCAAGTAAAGATTAGACCCAAACTTGTATTGTCTCGATTTTTCTTAAGTGTGTAGGCTCACAGTTAAGTCATTTGTGTTTGGAATACATGTTATGGAATCAATGGGAAATATCCACCAAATGCCTTTAAAAAAAAGAGAGAGAAACACTAAGCCAAGAGTACTGTCTTCATCTTTGACAAAATATGGCTTTCCAATTAACAGGAAAATCCTTCATTTCAAAAGGCTGAACAGAATGCTACTTGGAAATTAATTCCAGCTGGTTAAATTGAAGAGTTGAAATAATTCCAGAGAGAGAGAGAGAGAATATTTCTGGGTATTTATCATTTGATTTTCATTTGGATAAATTTCCATCTACTCCAAGAAATTGTCTTGGAATTGTATTTTTCTGAGACAGACAAAGAAGTGTTGATAGCCATGTTTGACTGTGCTGTACTTCCTCCCTTACTCAAAGGGTCTACTGGTTGCATGGAAGAGGAGATGGCCTCATACTTGCTGACATATTTGCAGTGATTGATTGAGTATACGAGAAATGTTGATAGATTCTGTTCTCTTTCATCATTTTATGCACTAGTTGCTTAAAATATACTAGACTTGACTGTTTAATTCTCATTCCATCACAGCCCCGAGCTTCTTTTCTATCAAGCTTTATATTGTTCTTTAAGAGAAAACATGTAACTTTAATCTGCAATTACATCAGATGGGAAAAACAACTACCAAGTCACTTATTCAGTGTGCTCTATTCCATGATATTTGAGCAAAAGATCAAAGATTTCATCCATTTTTGTTAAACAATTATTTTCAGCCTTTACTGTGTACCTTTGTCAAACTATTTTTTGCCCTGTAATTTTACTTCCATTCTCAAACGTTTTCACTTTGTGTTTTTTTCTTAATTTTTTTTGGGGGGGGCTTCTTTTACTTTTGCTTAATGTAGACACTGTTATAAACTATTGATTTCTGAACTATTTAGAAAATGTAGTGAACAACATTTGCTAACGAACTCACTCTCTGCCATCAAGTCAATCTCAACTCATAGCTACCCTATGGGACAGAGTGGAACTGCCCCTGTGGGTTTCGTATGATGGAAATAAATGCTTCTTCTTTCTCCCACAGTTGGACCGGTGGATCCAAACTACTGACATGGCTGTTTTTAACCCACTATGTGTGCCATACGGTTCTTACATACTTTGTCTCTTTTAAGTTGAAATGTATGATGAATTCATTGTGTTTGTCACGTAAATCAGATCACAGTGGGCATATATTGCCTGTAAAAGCACATGTAGTTTTTGAAAGAAGCTTTGATGTAATGATTTGTCTTTATACTAGTGGATAGGAAGTGAAGACAGAGAGCCAGAGAGCTGAAGCTTTCCACAGCCTGCTGTTATTTGTGGTCATGGTGATCCTGACTCCCGGTGAGACCAGGTGTGCAGAGTAAAGCTGCTGTGTGGGTTTTCAAGGATGAGACCTCTCTGAAGCTGATTTCCTGGCCTGTTTCATTAGGTATTTTGGGACGGGTTTGAGCTGCTATCCTCTTAGTGAATCGTCCAGGCCCACACTTTGGTACCATTCTGGGACTCCACATGGATCTACTTCATATGTCTCTCATGCTATTTGTTGGTGCAAATACCAGTTATGAATTACAAATTCTTTCCACATGCACTTGCATAATCAGTGAATAGTAACTGTATACACTTGGTTGCAAGACAACTCTTCCCTACCTGTAAAATCTGTTGGCAGTTGAATGTTCACTAAACTAGAAAGATCCACTTTGTAATCAGGCAAAGTTGTGAAAGTTTGCTCTGTTTCCTTTTTTAAAAAAATAATGTTATGAGGGCTCTTACATCTTTTAACACAACCCACCCATTTCTCCAGTGTGTTAAGCACATTTGCAGCACATAAGCCACCATCAACATTTTCAAAGCATTCTCTTCCCTCTTGAGCCCCTAACATTTGCTCCCCAATCCTTCTCCTTCCCTGCCCCCCACCCTTCCTCACAAACCCTTGATAAGATATAGATGATTTTTTCCCACATCTTATGTTGTTCTCTGTTGCCTCAACCACTTTTCCATTATTCGTCCCCCTGGGAGAGGGTTCTAGATGGATCCTAGTGATCAGTTGCCCCTCCCTCAATGCTTCTCATATCTCCACTCTCATTGTTGGCCCTGGATTCCCTGTGTTCTGGACTCTTATCTCCAGCAGTGTGCATGTTCTGGGTCTAATCTGATTTGTAAGAGAGAATTGAGGTCATGATAGTGAGGGAAGGGAGCACCAAAGAACTAGTGGAAAGTTATGTGTTTCATTCATGCTATCTTGCAGCCTAACTGGATCATCTCTTCCCTGGGACCCCCCCCCCCCCTGTGAGGGAATGTCCAATTGTCTACAGATGGGCATTGGGTGTCCACTCCATGACCTCCACCCATCCACCTTCGGTACTGTTTTATTCTTGGTCTTAGATGCCTGATACCTGATCCCATTGGCACCTCATGATCATACAGGCTGGTGGGCTTCCTTCATGTGGGCTTTGTTGCTTTTAAGCTAGAAGGCTGCTTATTTATCTTCAAGCCTTTAAAACTACAGATCTATATCTTTTGATAGTGGGGCACCATCAGTTTTCTTCACCACATTTGCTTATGTATCCATTTTGTTTTTGGTAATTATGTCAGGAAGGTGAGCATCACAGAGTGCAGGATTGTTAGAACGAAGTGTTCTTATAGTAAGGGAATACTTGAGTCAAGAGCTAAATGTCCATCTGCAACCTTAATTCTTTTTTTTGGGGGGGGGCATCACTGCCCTCAGGTGGTGGGAGTAGGAGGCTTAGCCTTTGCTCTGTGGAGCTGGAATTGAACCTCCATCCCAGTGGACCGCAGTCCCGCACACAACCACTACGCCACGGGGGCTCAGCCCTGCAACCTTAATTCTTAACATATAGATATGAGTACATAGCTCTATTCCGCTCTCATATATACTTATATATGTATATGTCTATATTTAGGCCTTTATAAATGTCCTTGGCCTTCTGGTTCTTTCCTCTATTTCCTTTTTCCTTTTCTCTTATCCCACCATCATGTTTGGCCCTTAGTAATTCCTCCCTGCTACATTGCCCTTGATTGAGCCCTGCAAGACCTCATATGACCTTCCTTCAATTGACTTTAGTTCACATGTGGTCTGCTTGTCCCTGGATGGTTCTCCCTCCCCTTTCTTTCTCCCACCTCCCCATCTCCCATATCCCCCCCAAAACCATTGGTCCCATTCTTTTCATCTCTGAATTATTTATCCCACCTATTTTATCAAGATAGACATGCAGATACATTAATATGTGCAAAAGCCCAGCATAGCCAAATAAAACAACAAAGGAAGTCAAAACCAACAAAATAAGAACAACAAAATCAGAAATTAGGAACAAAAATAGCAATAGCAACCAAAATAGCCACTGACAAAAATGGAAACGCCTATAAGCAACTCAAGGTCTGTTTGTTGGCCTTTGCGAGTGTTTTCCAGTTGAGTCTGAGAGGGTGCCACACTCTGTCTCCCAAGTCTATTTTTGGCTTACCCCAGAGGTTTCACCCATCTGCTCCCTCTGCTGCTCTGCTGTATGCCCTCAGTGCCTCACCCCAGCATGAGAGGGCGAGACTATGGCCCATTCCTGCACCATGTCTCCAGTACTGTCTCCTGCAATGCCATAGTTCAGTGAGGGATGCTATGTTCTGTGGTGGGGTCAATCCTACAGTATTCCCTGTGCATTTTCTGCTCAGAGCAGGAACATCATCCCTGGGGGTTGGTGGGTCAGGATATCCTCTTCTCCCTCTCTATCCCTTTGTGTTCACAGCTTCTCTGTTCTCTTTGTCATTGCATCAGTGTGGTAGGGTGGGAAAGGAGAATAGATAGGCACATATGCCCCCAAAATGTGTGGATATAGAAGAGCATATTTACAGACAGGTCTCTTTTTAAAAGATGGAAAATCTCTCTTTTTTTTCTGGTAGATTTAAAAATATTAATTTAAAATTAGAGTCTGCTTTCAAATATGCTTTTCAGGAAGTCGGAAAGGAGATTTAAAAAATTGTTCAGGGGGCTGAGCCCCGGTGGTGTAGTGGTTGTGCGCAGGACTGCGGCCCACTGGGATAGAGGTTCAATTCCAGCAGCACCTCCAAAGGAGCAAAGGCTGGGCCTCCTACTCCCACCACCAAAGGACAGTGATGTCCCAAGCACGCAAGCAAACAAACAAAAAATTCTTCAGAAATTCAAACCTTAAATTAAGAGCTCTCTCTAAGTCTATCTTGGAACTTTTTCTTATAGCGCATATGTTAAATTGCCATCAGTATGCCCTCTACTGTTTTTCGTCATACACACTTAAAATACTGTAGCAAAAACTTAATATGGTCATTTAATAAGCATCCATATCATCCTTTCACTATCTATGAACACTGACATTACCATTACCAATTTTCCCCCTCTTTGTTACTTTTCTTCCATTGCTTTGTTTGGGCCCCATTCTGAATTAAACTGTATATCCCACAAGTATGTATTGTACATCCCAACCCCTATAGTCCAACTTGGGGTGGTGAAATAGGTAAACACTTGGATGTCACTGGAAACACTGGAGGTTCAAACTCATCCAGTAGCTCTTTTGGGGAACAACCTGTGGCTGTATTCACAGAAAAATTTAGGTGGCAGCCCTTGTGAATAGGACTTTATTTGTATGTTCATCAGACTTTATCTGTAGGGTGTATTTTAAGCCAGTCAACTTTTGAATATTAGAAAAGAGTAAACTAGATACAGAGAAGGATGCATAAAGTGGGGGGAATAGATGCCACTTGGAGATCACCAAGGAACACAGGAACAGAAACCAAAAAGAAATAAGGAATTTTCCTGAGAGCTGATAGAAAGAGAAAGTCTTCTCTGAGAGCAGATGCCTTCAATCCTGACTGCTAGCATTCTTAATGCAAAAAAGCAAATTTCTGTTAAAATCTACCAATTCCTGCCACAGCAGCATTAAGAAACTAAGCACACAAAGTCCTTCACAATAGTATCTACTGCATTTTGAATGGGGCCCTTTGGAAACTGTCAAGATGCTACTGAAGTGTGTTCCTTTCAGAATATCAGGTCACCTAGCTAATCTAGTCACAATAGAAAATTAGGTGAGTTTACTGTTAGGTTCAGCGATGTTAACTTAGATCCAGCTATGAAATATTGAAAAATATTGAATAATTCACAGGACAATTTACATTGGGGTGACCTGGGGTGGGTAATATATGCCAGATTCTACCAGTGGGATTTTATAATTTAATTGCATAATTTTGTATGCAAGTGTTAAAATACTGTTGGCACCATGCCTGATCTTTAACTTCAAAAAGAGGGAGTTTGGCAGTCATTTAATCTGGTGTCAATTTGAGGAGTAAGAGTGTATGGGTGGAGTCTAATTTGTCAATCTGGAGATAGCCAATGAGACTTCTGTTTTGATTTTATGGTGCGGTAAAGTGAACTTATTGGTATGAATTTTCTATCAATAATTTTTTTAACTCCTAACAAATGACTGGCAGGGAACATAAAAATATGGTCTAGATGGCACAAAGAAAGGGACTGGTCAGTTTTTCCATTCTCCTGGTTATGAAGTGTGTTGTGCTAGGTTGACTAGAGAAACAAATCCATAGGCACTCATATATATGTAAGAAAAAGCTTATATAAAGAGTAATTGTATATTAAGAAAGCATCCCAGCCCAGTGCAGACCAAGTCCATAAGTCTGATATTAGCTCATATGTCTGACACCAGTCTGTAAATTCCTTTTCAGACTCACACAGCACATGCAACAATGTTAAATGCAGGAAAATCACAGGTCAGTGGGTTGAAAGTCTTGTGGATCCAGTGGCAGTGAAAGCATCGCAGCGCTGGTGTTGGTTTCTGTGTGGCTCCTCCAACCCAGGCCTCTGGCTTCATCAGGTTAGCTTCATCTGGCTTGTCATCAGGGATGTGAAACAGAAAGTATGTCTTGCCTCCAGGGAGGATGCTGGAGTTCCCAGAATCCTTGGAAAGTCATGTCCATACAGAGGTCTCATTGACCATGACCTAATTGACAGGCTAGACTCCATCCCTTCGCTTGTTGACAAAAGATTATGCAACTGCCACATCAAGTAAGCCATTTCTGAAACAGGAAGAGTATGCCACAATTAGCAGAAGGAGGAGACATACTTGGCTGGGATCTTTGCTGCTTAGAAAAGCAGTGGCAGGAGGGATCATGAAGAAGGAACCATGGTCTCAGCAGAGCCACAAGATACAGTGAGCTTCCTGGCACACAGAATAATTAAAACATTTTCCCTTCACGCAGGAGGCTGGTTTGTGGAGTGGGTGCTTTGGGGGCATTTAAGTTTGCAGTCCATGCCCATGGAGGGGTGAGGCCGAGAGGCTGTGCATGGCAGAGAACAAGGACCAGAGAAAGACGTGCCTGTAGGTGTGGCTAAGAAAAGGTGCTGCAGCAACCAAAGGGTTGAATCCATCGAATTCTTTCGATCTTCTGATCTTTCTGGTCACCCTTTAACTTTCTTAAGAATTCTTCATCATCATGAGTCTTCTCTGTGAATCTGTGTGGTCAGTAATGAGTGAATTGTGGAATCTAGCTGAAGCTAGTTGAGAAGTCGAGTGGTGTGGGAGGAACAGTTGTTGTCAGCATTAGATCAAGAAGGTGGGAAGGTGGAGGCATGTCATGAATGTCTTAATGAGCCCCATTTATTGTTACAGAGTCTTCAGTCGGTCACTTCTGCTCTCATTTTGGGCATCAATCAGCTATATCATGTTCTCAGAGGTCATTTGGACACGTAACACCCTAGCAGATTATCTTGAGACCAATTCAGCAATGAACAACTGTAACTTTCCTAAGACTGTTTTTAAGAAGAGATCTACACATTCCAGATGGCAACAGAGAGGCTACTAAGAACTCTACTTTGCTCTATTTTGAAATGGAACTCAAATTGTAGATTTTTAGGGGTTTGAAATCTTTAAAGTTTCCCCAAGATTGGAGTTATGAAGCAGTATCAGTCTCCCAGCCCAACGCTGGGAAAGGGGCCTGATCAAATATTTCTGAGACTATTTAGAGGGTAAGAGTTGGTCAGGGTGAGGGACAGAAAGAGGAACAGGAGTTTGTTAAGTGCAAAAGAAATTTTTAAATGTCACAATATTTTTTTAAAATTATCTGTTACAGCAGACATGAATGATGCTTTATTTGGTAGAGTTGCCAATTCAGTCTTCTTTTATTATCATGAAATATGGCCTGGCGCATCTTGTCCCAATCTTGGGGTTTTGACTTCTCTTTTGAAGTGGTACGACACAGTCTCCGAAGCTTGAATTCCCCCTTGAGTTTTCAGTGATTGTGGCTTTTGTTGTTATTCATTAAATTTTGCTTTCAATGTAATGCCATCAAAACCGAAGGACCTTTGGATGGTATGATGAAACTTCCAATTGAAGAGGGTGTAGCATGGGCAGCAGATGGCATGTGTAATGTAATTAATGGGAAGAGAAAGTCCTAGGAAAGACTTAAGCAAATGAGGTGAAAATGAAAGAAAATGTGACATTTCCGGAGGGAATGGATTCTGCCTTACTCAATCTTCAGAAAAAAGAAGAGTTGTTCTCTAACTGAAGTATTTAAAAATCAAGCAAAATGGTCCTCAGAAAATCTACTGAAATAGGGATAGTTTTAAGCGGAAAAATAGCTTTTTATAACTGAATGGTTTTTAGCCAAATGAACATCATTTTTGTATGTGTCTGTGAACACACGAAGGTAAACAGTGGCTGCTTGATTGATCACTGTGTATGAGCTCCTTCCTTATCTCCAAGGAATTTTAAGGAAAGTATAAGTTGGTTTGGAAAACTTGTCATTCTGCTGTGCTGGGATAGGGATGCAAGAGGGAGAATCATTTCTCTTCCATTATATCACATCCACACTTAAGTCAAGGGCATGGCTGCACCCTGCCAATTCTGCAGAGGCCATGAGGAAATAAGCACCAAGTGTCTCCTGCATTCAAGCAGGGCTGCATATGTCCCAGCAAAGAGAAAATGACTCTAGTGATTTCTAAAATGCAGCAAATATTTCAGAAATCACTCGAATAATCTAATTGATGATTTGCACTACTGTTTATTACACCTGGCAAGTAATTATATTCTGTATGTGTGTTAGCATATTTCTTTGTGCACAGATTTATACTAACATAGCTTACTGCTTTGTTATGTAGTTTAAAAACCAAAGTTCTTCAGGGTACATTCAATGACTGCTTTTCCATGAAATCTTCCCTGGTCATTCTCCAGGTAATGAGGAGAGAGTGAAATATAGTGCTATCACCCACCCCGAAATCCATGAGACCGTCAAGCAGACCTAACTGAATTTGCAGAAAATTTCTCCAGTGAGGATCTGCTTCACAAAGATGAACAAGGCTAGCTAATATTTGTCCTTGAAAGTCACAAAGATCTTAGCCCGATTCTCTGTGAAACCCTTTAGTCTTTGTCTATCATGGGTGCTAGGGGGTTGGGGAAGAGGGGTATCATTTAGACTCAAGTTGATTTTTTAAATGTATGTTTATAAATTATGTGATGCTAAATTCCATTTAAAGCATCTAGAAGGACTGCAGAAATTTTGGCTTGCCTCTATGACTTATCAATGGTCGGTGCCTTCACTGCTATTGACTCAAAGCAGCGATGGGCAACAGCATGAGCTCCTGTCCAGTCGGCCACCATCTCTGCACCGCTAGGAAGTCCTAGTGGGAAGGCACTGTGCTAAGCATCTTACTGAAGGTCTTCCTCTATTTCTTTGATCCTCCACTGTAACAAGTCCACGTTCTTGCTGTGTTCCTTCCAAGACAGGTTTTTATCAAAGGGAAACAGTAATTTCTGTTAGTCTCACGACTAGAGCAGATGTAAGAAACAAATTGTAAGCATGTGCCTAGAAAATAAAAGACTTATGACATTTTCATCCCTAAAATCATATCATAAAATTGTCAATAGAAAATATTTGAGTGAATCAAGTCAACTCTGAAGTTAAACCACCCTAAAAGTGATGAAACAAAAGTCATAGACATAGCTATAAAACAAGAAAAAGAAATCAAAGTCACATGATTTGGCAAAGAAGTAAAAATGTGTCTGTGACGGTAATGTGCTTATGTCAATTTCATGATAGCGATGTAGGGGTGGAGTCTAGCCTGTTAATCTGGAGATAGCCATTGAGTAGCCAATGAGGCCTCCGTGTGGGCATGGCTTTCTCCCTGACTTCGCATGACTTCTGGGAAAACTCGCGATACTTCTCATGGAGAAGAGAAGCCATCTCTTCAGTTGTTGGGAGTTAAGGCAGTGTCCAAGGAGATGGACGGGCTGGAGGAGAAGCCACACGGCCTTACCCTGATGGAACCAGACCTCTGAAGCTGGAGAAGCCACATGGAGACCCCTGCTAGCACTGAGTTGCTTCTTCCACCACTGGGTGTTGTTGATGGACCCTGAGCCCTGGACAAGAGGAGCCTTGGGGAGACCCTTGCCGGCGCCGGGACTCTGCACCCACTGGCCTGTGACTTTGTGAGTTGGAAGGAGCCTTTATTGACTGATATCGGGCATATGGGTTAATATCGGACTCATGACTTTGAAATGGACTGGGCTGGGATGCTTTCTCAATGTTGCATTCCTCTTGTATATAGACCTTTTCCTATATCCATATGCATGTCTATGAGTTTGTTTCTCTAGTTTACCCAGACTAACACAATGTCTATTTGCAGATGATATGATTCCATATGTAGAAGACCTAAAAGGCTGAAAAATAAATTTGTTGTAAACAGTTGAAAACTTTGACAACTTGGCAGGGTTCAAGATCAACCTATAACAGACAAAACTCAATCAGACTCCTGTATAAATCTCTTTGAGGGCCTTGCTCTTTTGCGCTGCGCCTCTACTTTGCCAAACATGATGACCTTCTCTAGGAACTGGTCTCCCCGGACAACATGTCTACAGCACTTGAGACTTGCCGTCTCTGGCTTCTCAGAAACACTCTGGCCACATTTGTTCCAAGACAGATTGGTTTGTTTTTTAGCAACCCATGGTACTTTCAATATTCTTCACCAGCACGACAATTCAAAAGTATCTCCTCTTCTTTGATCTTCCTTATTCAATGTATAACTGATGTCTAGTCATATGGACTTTTAAAAGTGAAAGATGAAGCACAAATTCAGAGAGATGGTTTGTGGGAAAAAAAAATCTTAACCTTGCATTTCTGACTTTGTAGCTGGAGCACGGAGACCACAAGCCAAGGAGTGTGGGTGGCTTTTAGAAACTGGAGAGGATAACAGAACATTTTTCCTTTGAGACTTTGAAGAGAGACAAATCCACATTTTGTGCTTTGACCTTTCCATCCTGTGTTGGACTTCTGACCTATCAAGCTGTAAGTCAGTAAATTTGTGTTTACATTTTGGTAATTTATAAATATAATGATACAATCCAAAAACCAAACTTTGTAATGGTTTTCTCATATTTCAGCCTGAAAGCATATGCAAAAAACAGTTTTAAAGACCGCATGACATTATACAAATGCAGTAGGAGGGCTGAGCCCCGGTGGCGTAGTGGTTGTGCGCGGGATTGCGGCCCACTGGGACAGAGGTTCAATTCCAGCAGTGGGGCTGGGCCTCCTACTCCCACCACCGGAGAGCAGTGATGCCCCCCCCCCAAAAAAAAAATTAAAAAAAAAAAAAAAACAAATGCAGTAGGATAATTAGTTATTATTTTGATCATGGTAGCACCTAAAGTGTGACTTGTCTAATTTTTTTGACTTGTCTAAATTTAAACACCTGTTGTGTTCTGGGAACTCCGAAGAAGTTGAACTTATTGATGATCAGGGGTAAATTGGGAAGTGACTGGTATCTGAGTGTCAGAAGGAAACTCTATACTAATTTTTAAAATGAAAAGTTACCAATTGTACCACCAGTACAAACATCTATGAGATCCAACCATTTGTTTTTTCTAAGAATGATTTGATCATTTATTAGTGTGAGATCGTGTGCTGCAGCATGCATTGGCCCTTCCTAATTTTTTGTTTTGTTTTACATAAAAGGTGGGTCTACTTTCAGTGTCAATTTGTGAACAAGAATTCCCATTAAGCAGATGGTCATCTGGGCTCTATCATTTGAAAAATCAGCTTTAAGACAAAAGAAAGAATGTGAAAACAGGAAGATTCTTTTGGAATACAATTACATCTTCCTCCGTGCATCCACACTCATGTAGTTATAGAACTTTGTGGAACTTACTCTAGTCTTTTCTCAACTCTTGATGCTTTTATTTTTTCCTTTCAGTTTTTCCTATCAAAACCTCCTGAGGTCATAGAGTTTTGCCCTTTCCAAGACTTGTTCAGTTAGTGAAGCTTTCTGAGCTAGCAAGAAATCAAAAGGCAATGCTGCATTATGTCAGAACTGCATGTTTAGTCTGCCTTCCTTGAAATAATCAAGGAAAGTTATATGTGAAAAGACACAGATGCTCCTTTCTGAGTGATATTTTCATACTTTTAAAGTGCAATATGAAAAACTCTAGTTGAAATCTAGAATGATGTGTTTTGTATATCTGAATATTCTAGGAGAAGTATAAGCTATCTATTTTATTTTTTCAAGTACATTATTCAAAGCAATAAAGACTCTATAATGTTTTCTCTGCTGTGTAGCTTAGCTCATTTGAGAATTTATAGGGTTTGATACTCTAATGCATCATTCTGATTTACAATTGAATATAGAGAACAGTTTTATGTCAGATTTTCAATCAATTGAGGAGTAACTCTGAAGAAGTATCTAAAACAAAGATATCTCAATTTAAACTTGTCTTTTAATTTTATGATTAAATAAAAACAGTGAACTCAGAGTTTTAAACTATACATTCAGAGTTTATTCATTTAGAAACTTGTATGTAAAATCCAGAGACTCTCAAAGAGGCTTCTGTGGTATTAACTGTCAGCCCGAATCATCTAAAATGCTTGTCCTTGTCAACTATTTCAAAATTTGTTGTTTTGGGATAATGGAATTAAATCGGCTGCTTTGAAAATATCTGGGTTCAAGAATGTGACTATCAAAGGCTCTCTCATCAGATGCATAGCCCAAAAGAGCCGCAGAACTCCTACCAGTCACCCGTCTGCACCAGGTGATTTCATGGCTCACCTTCATCCCCGAGATGAAGCCAGGCAAGAGTGTGTCCCACAGATTATGAGACTAATACGACTGTGCTAAAAATGATTTTGTCCTCAAAACAGCAATAAACCCAGTAAGAAAAAGCAAACTTTAAGACGACTACTTGACTCTCTTTAACTTTTTTTCTGTACAACATTACAATTGACTAGTGAGGGTTGCGGTGGGGGGGGGGGCGGGCAATTGAAAAAGACTGGCTCATTGTCATGCTTCTCTGACTCCGTCTTTTATCTCTTTTGCTCAAGTTATAAAATCAGAGAAAGCAAACCCAAATCTTTTAAATTTATGCTTAACTCATTTCAGTTCTTCTTGCACCCTTTAAAGATGACTCTCTGCTCTCACAGCACTTTATTGTACTTGCTAGCAAACTATGTTTATATCTCATCACTATTTCTCCTAGACAACTCCCTTTTGTCACCAGCACCTATTCCTGGCATGGAGTATTTGATGCCAGTCTGGAACTGATTCTAGATTGCATTTAACCCCCCAACCTCATCGACAGGACACTGCCCTCTGCTGTATCAAGGGCAAACATGTCTGCTGTCTGACCAGTTTGGTTTAAGGACAAACGTCACTGTTGACAGCAACCAGTTGAAGGTGAAGCTTCTGGAGCATTAAGGTATGTATTTGTTATCAATGAGCATTTGGTACAATTTGGTAGCTTAAAAGGCTGGGACTAAAGAGTTATGATAACTAAGCGGATTATACATTTATTGGCATCATCCCAAGAATTGGGTAGCTTGTAATATAGTTTTTAATGATTTGTTGGTTATTTGTTATTCTTTTAAATTCCCAAGAAATGAACAAACCCTCCAGGGGAACACTGACAGAAGTAATAGCCCTGATCATGGACTATCCTCTGTGGCACTTGACCTTCTAACCCCTCCAGGGAGGCCAGTCTTGGGTGAGCCTTCTCCACAGTGAGAGGAAGGTTCTGCCATTGAGGAAAGAGCACGTTCCGTTTAAGGAGCCCGGGTCTGGTCCACTTTGAAGGCCGCCTGACTGCTTACTGTAGAGGAGAAACAAGCCCCTATTCTCTGAAGGCACAGAGATCTTGGAGTCTCATCTGTTCTAACAGCTAGCTTTAGGTTAAGTCAAGTTTCAAAGTTTCTTTCTTTTTTAACTCCTACGGTAATTCCATTTTATGAACATGTCACAATTCATTCATCTATTTCTCTTGCTGAGTATGTTCAATGTTTGGCTATTATCAATAGTTTTGTGATGAACACCTTCATACCGGTGAAAGGGTTGCTTTAAAAGATGAGTGTGTACTGGAAGACATGAATATCTTCAACTCAGAAATTGCAACTTTGCTCCCCGAACATGTTACATCAGCTTATGCTCACAGCAATCGTTTCTAGGAGGGCTTTCTGTTGGCAGAGTTCTTTACCAACTCTTAGAATTAACAGATAAAAAAATTGCCATTAGGATGGTTGAAAATGATATCTCATAGCTTATGAAGTTTGTGCTTTTGAAATGTATTTAATGGACAATTGAATTTCTTGCTGTATAGATTGACTGCTTAAATCTTTGTCTTTCTGTTGAATTGTTTCTTTTCTCTATTAAATTTGATGAGTTTTTAATGTACTAGATATGCCATTTGGGGGTTAATTTTATGGATTACTTGTTTTTCTTTTGCCATCATTTATTGTGCCTAAAATGCTCTACAGGGGATTTTACATTTTAATGTCAATAACATTTTTATTTATCTCCTTATAAAAAGAGCAGCTCCAAAGGAATTCTTAATTTAAAGTATTAAGTTTGAGAATCTCAAGCTGGTAGAAGAAGAAAAGGTACTTACTGTTTTTCAGAAATGAACATTTGCTGTAACAGGGAACACAAGGTGAATTTTTAAATATGTAATAAATCTGCTACAAGAATGATGGTTGAAACTTTTCTCCTATATTAAGATGTGGCATAGACATTTATTTGAAATTAATGTCAAGCTCTGGAGTAGTATATTTATTTTTTAAAGTCTTCCATAGTCTTCTTTATCATTTACATCCTAGAATATCATAAATTCATCCTAGTTTTTTTCTGGTAACTTCTAAAATGAACTCCCCATTTCTCTTCCTGGATATTAAAATGCTATGTGCTTTTCTAATAAAACATTTATTCTTTATATTTTTGGCCACAGCACTAATAGGCATGGAAAGTAACCGACTTAAACAATTAGGATTTTACAACCCCAAAAGTTGACAGTAAGGAGTATTCTAGGCATATTCATACACACAAAGGAAATAACAAGTCTCCTGATGTTGGAGGTCCAACCCCTTTGGTGCTAGGCTTGTACTTCAGCTTCCTTTTCTGCTTAGTCATTGCTTGAACTCCCACTCTGAGATTAATTGCATGACCTTTGGAGATGAAGGATCTTCCACTGCATCTTAGCCAACGCAATCTGGACAGCCTCAGGTTTGCTAGGACTCCTCCTGGGTGGTTTTCATTTGTTTTATGAACATGAAAGCATCTCATAAATCTATATTTATTATATTGGTGAGTAATCTGCTCTAATTAAATATGAAATGCTAAAAATAATATTAAGGTAACATTGGGCTCACAAACCTCTTTTTTAGCATGATCTCCTGACTGCAAAATTACTCTGGGATTTGGTTTTGTCTTTTAGATACGTTTGGCTCTATTAAACTTTTTAGAGAATACACCAGCGTATCACTTTCAGATGAGCATTTTATAAGTGTTTTTAAATAATAGTGATCTTTCATGATGAATACAAAATGCATGTGAGAAAACAATTTTGAAGAAATCTTCCAGAGGAAATAGTTAGCGATACTTTCATTTAATGTATCCCAACTTATTAGAAATATTCAAAACTAAAACTTTAAGTCTTTAAAAACGAATGACAAAATTTAATACAGAGGATTAAAGCTGTTTACCTAATCTTAATCAATAGAGTCTTTAAGATTATCCAAGTTTAGCAGTGGGGCAATTCTTACTAATCTGACGAGAGATGGAGAAGCCAGGTTAGATAATAAAGAAATAAGTTTAAGTCCATGAATTTAGAATTATGGCTTAGAAATGACTGTGATAAATGTATTAAATTTGATCATTGTAGTGTCATCCAGAAGAAAAAAGATTTGTCAAACTCAACATTATTGAAATTAACAGTCTTTATAGCTAATTAAATTACAAAAAGCATAAAGTTTTCTCATATTTTATTTATGAAACCTGTTGAGAAATATTATCTGATAGCCGATATAGTTACTTTACCAGTTTTCACAGAGCACTGATATAGTAACCAAATACAACTGCAGGAAGGAACCCAGTTGTACATCTCTCAAACATAGTCTCTCTTTAATTGCTTTAATTGCAATTTAGTCTCTCTTTAATTGCTCTCTTTAGTTTTTTTTTTTGGGGGGGGGCATCATTGCTCTCCGGCGGTGGGAGTAGGAGGCCCAGCCCCACTGCTGGAATCGAACCTCCGGCCCAGTGGGCCGCAGTCCCGCGCACAACCACTACGCCACCGAGGCTCAGCCCAATTTTTTTCTCTTTTACAAGGAGTACCAAAGTTTTTATTTATAGCTTTAGATTTTTCTGGATTTTCAGCCGTCTGCAAAATTATGACTATCTTCCACTGCCCAACAATTCAAAAATTAAATAATGTGTTTTGAGATTTTATTTTATTTCTTTAAAATAATTTTATTGGGGGCTCTTACAGCTACTACAACATTCAGTACATCATCTGTATCAAGCACATTTACACACATGTTGCCACACACATTTCCCAACATTTCCCACCTGAGCCCTTGGTACAAGCTCCTCTTTGAAAAACAAAACAAAACAATAAAATCTCCCCTTTCCCACAAACAGAGGTTGTTAGGGATTGTGATGGGAGTTGTATGGGCCCCAATAAAGTGATTCTTTATTTTATTTTTATTTTTATTTTGGGGGGGCATTACTGGCTCTGGTGGTCGTGGGCGCTACCCAGTGCCGCTCCTGAGAGCCGCCGCTGGATTTGAACCACTAAGCCCGCGGGCTGCAGTCCCGCACTCAACCACTTAGCCACCGGGGCTAAGCCTGAGATTTTATTTTTAATAAAGGAATTATATTTTTACAGTCAAACAAGAATAATACAGCAAGCAAAAATGATCTTTAATAAAAAAATCCAACAGTCCACTGGACAAATACTGGGGTGGCAGGTGGGAGAAACACCTCCACAGTGTTTATTTAACAAGTGACTTCCTCTTGGAGAACGCATGGGATGCAGGTGTGAGGGAATTGCTGAAGATAAGGACAGTGAGGTGAATACTGAGGACTTTGGAGACACTCAGAGAAATAACATTTCTTTGCATTGAAATACAGTATAAAATCTATAAATACAAATTTTTAAAGTTTAAAATTCTTGCAAATGTGCCTAAAGTCAGAAAAATAAATGGAGAATACATATTTTGATTTGATTCTTTGTCTGCAATACATATTTTGATTTGATTCTTTGTCTATTTCGAAGATTTAAGATTTACTATCTGAACATTATTCTGTCAGAAAGTCCTGAAAACTAACCCAAGAAGATGTGATTGGGTACTTCAAATGGAAGTTGACTGGATGGCAAAGAATCAATGCCAACGAACTGTAAAACAGACTTTGTTTCCAAAAAAGTATTGCAGACTTACCTCCCTTATTGTCACTCCATGCATATTATAATTGCTGTAAAGTTCACACATACTTAAACTTTGAATAAAATACGCTAGGACTTGGTTCACTCTGGTGGCTGTAGTCTACATGGTGCTAGTGAGGCCAACGTAAGAAGTCATGCTCTGCTCGTCCCATAGCGGAAACAGCAAACTAAAATCTAGTTTCATGATGTACTGACTACCCTGGTTTCTTAATATCTCATATTTCTGTTCCTTTTGTCATACCTGTTGACCTTCTGCCAAAGAGGGAGTAATCACTGTTTCAAAGTTATATTAAATGAAGTGCTTGTACACAATCAATGCCAAGAAGACAACCACAAATGTGTTCTTATTTCCATTAGATCATCCTTGAATTTGCAAATCTTTCTGTTGCAAATGCTTTAGAAGGCTTAATAGGCCACTAGATGGTTTTTGCTACATCGTAATACTAAAAATCTGTATATAATTTAAAGGAAACATAACCATGTGTTTCTGCCTAACTTGCCATTAAGCTTATTTTGTAAACTCAAATTTATGCCTGAAAAATATTTAAAAGCCCCTTTAAAATTTTAATTTTTGTCTAAGAGTAAGGTCTCTCTCTGTCTGTCTCTTTCTCTGTCTCTGTCTCTGTCTCTCTCTCTCTCTCACACACACACATTATATATGGACTAGTCTTAGACCAGTCTCACTGTGCTGGTAGAGACTGGAAGAACCCCCAAGACTATTGCCTTAAAGACACTACTGTCAACTTCAAACTGAAATCATTCCTAGAGGTCACATTTAAGTCAACTAGCAGTATGGCCTATAAATGGAACAATAGCATCCATAATGAATGTGCTTCTTAAAATAATCAAAACCAAATGGGCAATAGTTGCCCAAAGTAAAGGTCTAAGAGCAAGAAGGGACTGGGAAACTCATCACATAGGGGGGTAGCAATCAAGGTTACAGTACAATTTGGGTATAAACTGTTGTATGGGAAATGGATTTTCTGTAAAAATGTACACAGGAAATAATAAAATATGCACAGGAAAAAGGTAAGAAATGAACTAGTCTTTGACAGCCCATTCTAAAGTTTGTGAATAGATAGTAAGCAATATGATTAGAGGGGGAAAATGCTCCCAGCAGTTTTCAAGCAAATAGCATGATGCCCTTTATTTGCCTGCAAGGAAAAGGATACTGTACAACTAGAATGCCAGGGTAAAACCCTCATCCTGCTAACGGCCACCCTCCCGTGTTCTCAAAGTTAAAGTTTGATGTTCTAGGAGAAATACTGCAATGTGGCCTTCGCCTTGGTCTCCTGCGCCTTCAGCAGATGTCAACAGCAATCGGGAGCAGCATGTGATTTCCCCATATAGTCGTGTGTTCCCCAGAACAAACTGAAGGTCATGCTGCATCTGCTTTATTTGCACACGCACACGCTGTTCCCTCTTGGAACTCTACTCACTCACAGCTTGCTTCAGACTTGAAAACATCCCAGGAAAGGAACTTTGCTCCATGTCTTGCAAAGTTATGGACTCATGCAACACTAAGAAGACTATCTATGCTTTCTAAGTGGAGTTTACAAAATCCAAATCTTTGAAATATGTTTTTTTAGTGAGTTTTATGTTACATAGTCAATATAGTTTTCTAGTAGTTCGATGGGGTATTAACTTTCATAGCCTTAAAAAAAAGTCAAAGGAAGCTGTTTATTTGAAATCATATCTGAAGATGAACAGTCTAAAGGTCATTGACTCTATTGACTGATATTTTGTCTGTTGGAAAGTATGGTACTACAAAGCATAACCATTTGCAACATTTGATGATGATACAAGCATTGGAATTTCAAACATTAATGTGACTTGAGGCAATAGGGGAATCATTAGCCAATTTGTTTATAAAATTCAGTTTGTTCTATGAAAGAAGATGTAAAATAGAAGCAAAGATTTCACATCTGTGGGTCCAGAAATGAAATGAAAAAGACAATATTAATAAGCAAACGGTGAATGTCAACCCACATCTGTGGGTGGTATAATTAGAATGTGGTAGACAACTAGAAATAAATGATTATCTTAAAGGTGTAAGAGAAGCAATAAAACAAGCAGCAAGAGAAGAACATTAGGATGACATTTTGGTCCTAGTCATGAATCACTTACACACTAGTTAACCCTTCAAAGTAGTTATAGACAATGTCCCAGGCATGGTTGCTTGAAATTGTACTGGATTTAAAGTTAGGACTGGATTTGAGTCTGTGCTTTTTTTCTATTTATAACTCAAGTCACAAGTTCCTTATTGTTAAAATGAAGTTTCTAAAAAACAGCACACAAATGCTAGAAATATTTAAAGAGCTGATTTCAGTAATTACTTAAAACTGCAACTATAAACAAATTACATCCCAATTGGAAAGAATTGATGTGACTGAATATGATTAATGCAATTGAATAGGACACACAACCCACACAAATTTATTTCCTTCCTTTGGCTTTTTGGGGGTAAGATTATTTTGAATCTATGTGTAATTTTCCTGGAGAATCATTTTTACTTTCTTTGCAAAACCTGGAAACTTCCCCTTTAATCATTTTACCAGTTCTCAGGATTATATAACAGGTAACTGAACTACTGCGTTCTAATACCCTAATGACCAGAGGGGAGTAAGTCCCCTGCCAATTGATATATTCTTCAGTGAGTTCCATGGTATTCAGAGTGTCTACACCAGCTTAGCTTTGGAATATTATTATTTTAATTTCTGATTTTAATAACAGCACGTTAGACAATTTGACTTTGTTCTGAACTTTTTGAGATCGAAAGTCAAGGACATAAATATATACAATGATTCACAAGTCTCTTTTCCAGAGAAAAGTACACTTGCAAAATAGACACTGTAGTTTACAAGGAGCTAGTTTCATGGCAATCCAAATGTGGATATAATGAATTAAAAATATGTTAATGTTTCCTATGGAACACAGGGCATTTGTGGTTAGAAAATTCTAGATCATATGTCGATAGTTTTAGTCTTTTAATTTTCTTAAGTTTTTTTTTCCTTTTGATTTTCCAGTCCATATATTTAAGCCCTTTGGATCTTTATTCTATTTTTCAAAATTTGCACTGTAGACACATTTTCAGTTAAGTAGTGAAC
Source organism: Nesogale talazaci (assembly GCA_004026705.1). NCBI lineage: Eukaryota > Metazoa > Chordata > Mammalia > Afrosoricida > Tenrecidae > Nesogale > Nesogale talazaci. The sequence goes on from PVJH01003917.1 coordinate 58,747, forward strand.
ATTTGTCATCTGCCATTCATTAATATTAATTATAAATGGTCAGTGGCTCATGGAATCCAAGTTCAACAGCTGAGCTTTTTCTAAATCTGAACTCCTTAGAGTTTATATAAAAAGTGTGCAGAGTAGTTCTTCTGAGCTCTTAGCCAATTTAAGGCCAATCTGGAACCTAATGTCTTAGATTATTCACTTAGCAGCAAAAAAAAAAAAAGGGGGGGGGGACAGATAGCAGAAATTCTCCAAAGTGCATTATGTCAAAATATTACATGGAATAAGTAACATGAAGAGGTTTTGTCATGTGGAAAAGTATTATAAATTAAAAGGTAATCTGTGTGTGCAGTATGGTAGGAACATTATAAAAGTTTCATTTCTATTTTACATACTGTTTTGCTGCTTCAGATGATAAATACGGAAGGGTCATTTCCAAAAATAAATACTAGTAAGTACAAATGTGAGAAGAAAACTAAGAGAAAAATAAGTCTCTGTGTTAGTATGTCTTTAAGAGCTACTGCTCATAGTTATTGATTTCTCTCTACTCTGTAACAGGCTGTCACTACAGCATAAAATGTACACCGAGGCATTTTGTATAACCTTCACGCATTTTCACTTCTGAAATTCAAACAATGTTCCTAAGAAAAGGTAATCATGCTTTTCTGAACCAATGGATTTATTGCAAGGCCAAGATCACATTTTAACATTCAGTATTTGAGTGGTACACAAAGAGTGGCGAAACCATCTTCTTTATGGTTTTCAGGCAGAACTCCACCATAGGACTATTGGTTGGTTAGCCAGGACACCCAAACAAATATTTCTTCTTTTAGACATTTTACATATTGGACTCTGTGTAAGATTTCAAGCAGGCAAAGGACACTGTTACTACAACTAATTTTAAAACTAATTTTCTAATCAAGTCTTCTCATTTTCTAACCATTTGCAGATTACTGAGCAATATACAGTGAGAAGCAAAGAACGTCCCTGGAGCATACCCGTTACAAGCTACTTTCCAAACAACCAGCCATTTGAAGGGAGAAAGACTAAGCTTTTTATGTCCACAAAGAAACCCAATCGGTCAGTCCCACCCTGTTCTATGGGGTCTCCTTGAAGTGCAGGCGGCTCAAGGGAAGTGAGTTTGGTTTCCAGAATTATCCCCCCTTTAAGAAACCTGTTTCTTCATTGCTGTAGTTTTCTGGTCTCACCTTTTTTTGGTGCCTTGCCCCAGATCATGTTTCCAGCAAGCACTGCCTTACTTTAGCCACAAGCTAACGTCTGCTTTTCCTAATACTAAAGCTGCATGTCATGCAAAGAAAACAAAGGGACTCCATGCTACTGATGGGGAGACTATTTGCTTGATGGTAGCAGAGCAAACACTTTGCTACTTAACAACAAGGCTGATGAGAAGTGCTTTAAAAAGAGAAAGCAGGTAAGGTAAATATGATGAAATAACATTAAACATCTGGGTAACTCCACAAATTGGATTTGTGGCATCAAACAGGTCTTAGCAATAAAACTACAATGCAGACAATATTGTATTTATAAAGCAGTATGATAAACTGCAAACACTATAGGTGTTTTGCCATTCATTTTTTGCCATTAACCAGCCTTGTGACAAACTCACTTAATTTCTGTAAGCCTTAGTGTCATTTATTACAAAAATTGATGAATTATACATTTCCAAGTTCCCCTTGACTCTCATATTCTGATGTTTCATATGTAGTTACTACTGTGAAGGGGGAACTTCTGGAATAAGCCATATGCCCAATGAATTGCAACAGCAGAGGCAGACATGAGGTCATAAGGGGTTCAAGTTAAGTACAAGTTAAATGGTTTGAATTAATCTAGAGCAGTGGTTCTGAACCTTCCTAAAGATGCAACCCTTTAATACAGTTCCTCATGTGTGGTGACAACCACAAAATTATTCTGTTTTCTTTTTTGGGGCCATCACTGCCCTGGTGGGAGTAGGAAGTCCAGTCTTGCTCCTGGAGAGCTGCTGCTGGAGTTGCTCCGCCAACCCTGTGGGCTGCAGTCCTGCAAACAACCACTATGCCACTGGGGCTCAGCCCCCACAAAATTATTTTTATTGCTACTTCATCACTGCAATTTTACTACTGCTATGAATCAGGCAACACCTGTAAAAGTGTTGTTTGACCCCCCAAAGGGGTGGAGACCCATAGATTGAGAATGGCTAATCAAGAGATATATCAGAATAAAAGCCAGGTGAGCTGTTTTCAAAGCCACAGCCTTGAAATCTCTCTAGAACATTTCTGCTCTGAGCACATGCAATTATCACGGTTTGAAACTGATCTGAAAACAATTGTTTGTTTTTGTTTTATTGTTTTTCCTCTTAGGAAGTTTGTAGAAAAATGGGATGGAAAGATACTGGAATTTTCCATGAACTTTTTAAAGGTTCCTCAGCATGTGTGTAGTATGTATACACATTCACCGTGGCTCAAAGGGTAAAAACTCAATTTTCCAAGAATATCTTGAAACCCCCTTGCGTGTGTAGAAAGCATCCACAGTAATGTGTTCAGCTTTATCTCTAGCACACAATTATCACTCTTCAATGTTTATTGAATGAGTTCTTATACATACAAGACTACAGTATTTACCATCTTTGCAGTAGGATATGTTTTGCTTACTCAAAAGATAGGTAAAACACTATATACAGAGATAAATAAGAGTGTAAAATATTTTTTGTGCTTATGAAAAGAGGTTATTATGACTATTACACAAAGAGTACATCTAAATTATCCTGAAAAAATAGTGATAAAATGAGTAAAAAATATATATAGCCAATAAACACATGGTTAACCTTATTGATAGTAAGAGAAATGCCAATTACAAGAAAAAAACCATTTGTGAGTTATCATGTTGGCAAAAGTTAAAAAGGTGAATATTATCTAATACTGGTAAGGAAAGGAAGAAGCAGGTATTTCTAGTATACTGCTTGTGTGACCTGTGAAGCTTCTTTAAAAAGTATTATTATAGACAATCTTATTAATTAATAATTAATAATTTAAGTGTGCATGCACATTGATATTTTCCATCCAATGGATGTCTCTATTTGCTTAGTAATTAAATACGTACTATATGTTGTTTAAAATGTAAGACCTTTAAAGACACTCATGACCTCTTCAAGAGATAATTGGTCACTACAGTTCTCTGAGGTAGTTACTGTCAATGCCCTCACTTTACAGATGAGGAAATAGAAATGTATTAATGCTAAATAGTTTGCTAGAAGCCATTAAAACAAACAAATAACAACAACAACAAAAACCAGTTCAGATTCTAGAATAGGCAGGAAGACATCTTCGCTGCTCAATGAACTAGCAGCAGGGAACCAGCTGGCACAGAAGGCACTCTTTGGAGCCCCTTTCTAACTGAGTCATAGAGGAGGACAGGGCTGAAGAGAATGCCCATATTAACAATCTCATTTTACAGATGAAGATTCCCAAGTCTTTGGAGGTTAAACAAATGGCCTGGGAACCAGCCCTTGGCGATTGTAGGCAAGATGGCACAAGAACTTGACTCTGTGTGGGTTGAGTGCACTGCTGCATCATGCTGCCTTCTAATCTATTTAAAAAACAAATAAACAAGCAAACAAAAAACCAAACTCACTGCTATCAGGTCAATTCCAACTCACAGCCACTTTTTAGGGCAGGGTAGAATTGCTCCTGTATGCTTCTGAGATGGAAAGTTTTTACGGGAGTAGAAAGTCTTCCTTGGAACAGCCAGGGGTTTTGAACTACTGCCCTTGCAATTAGCGGTGCAATTTGTACCCACTAAAGTTCTAGAGGTGGTAAGAAGCACAAGAGAGAACTGAAAATAACAGTGTGCCTTGAGAGCTTCTGTTCTGAATGTCATGATGTGTCAGTCTTATTTTTAACCTCTGCTACCAGAACTGACTAAGCGGTTGGCAGTTCTGAGTCACCTCAGAAGAAAGGACTGGTGATCTGCTTCTGAAAGGTCACAAACTTGAAATACCTATAAAAGGCAAGTTTATTCTGCAAAACACAAAACCAACATAAGATGGAATTGACTTACTAGGAACTAGTTTTTTTCTCGTTTTATTTGATAATTGCTTGATGGAAAACTAGTTTATGATTTTTATCTAGTAGGACAATGGCGTTTTCACCAACAAGTTACTTAGATATCTTGCTGAACCTAAGCACGCATACATTTCCATATCTGTTTTCCTTTTTGGGAATGAACTATTAATGGTATTTCCCAAGTGCGAGTTTAGTATGTTGCTTCTTTGCCTGAAATCTGAACCTACTAAAATAAAAATTAATAAAAAACCTGTGAAAGGTAAGTAGCACTGTGCTTCCCGACATTAAAGACCATGTCATGGAAAAGGAAGCAGAATACCTCAGTTTAGAATGCACATGTTTTGCAGTGAGACAGAAAGAGCAGCTGGACTCTACTCAGAAACTCTTCCCTACATCTGATCCTTGGCAAACATAGGAAAAACAGGCTTTCCTAGCAGAAATAACAAATAAACAAAACAACCCCTGACAAGGAAGATTTCTCAATTATGGCACAGAGGCTCACAGAGGCTAGAGTTATGACCGGATGGTGTATAAACTGTATAAACACAAGAGTTCAGTAATTGGACTTAAGTTAATTTTAAAGTTTCAGTGCCCTGGTCCATAATCAAGCAAAAGGTCATTACCCACCCTGGCGCAGTTCGCACAGAACACTCAACAGCAAGAAGTGAATATGAACGTGTCTTGACTTAAACCCGCACAAATGAATCCCAGAAGCCTTTCATACAAAAGTGGATTCCTTTTCTATTCATTTCAAAACCAATTTACTCACACATAAATATATATTTTTTAAAACCTAATGAAATCAGTCAAAAGTTAGTTGTTAAGATATACATGACTGTCTGATGGAAACAAATAGAGAAATATTTTGGCTACTTCTCACTTAAAATTTTTTTTCATAAATATTAGGAGTAGTGTAGAACATATGCTTTAGACTCGCTAAATTCTTAAAGCTGAAGACAAGAACAGCAAATGCTGCCATTCAGTTGGTTGTGTGTAAGTCAGAACCTCCTGTGGTGGTGTTTTGTGTTGGTTGGTTTGGGGGTTCATAGAAACCACTGATGTAAATGAGCCTCCTTAAAAAATTTTTTTTGCTCTTGTTTCTTTAGAATTTACCAAGTCTAAAGCATATTTTTACAAGACAATTCTGTCAGTCTAGTACATTTTGCTGTAAGATGGCTATTCAGAATGGGCCGCTGGCCCGTTGGCTTCAATGGTGGCCCTAAGACTTAGGCATACCAGTAAGAGTTCCTCAATTGCCTTGCCACTGCAATTGGTTTATGGACTTGGCAAGTGACCTCTGCTGGGCTCAGTTGAGTTTTTTTCCTGAAATTGGATGAATGGACACTGAAAGAGAGAAAGCTTATTCTTGTTACTTTCCCATTTGTGATGATAAAAATCGCACGGTTTTAAGGGAAACAAGTTTGAGAAAGTTTCTGCTTTAATGATCTCACAGACCTTGCACTGCTTTGGTCTCACCTTTTCAGAAGTCCAAGAGTCAGGTCTATTCCTTTTGTCAGATTATAGTAATCTGCAAAGTTCATCTGTAATGCTTTTAGGAAGAAGTAGTTAGAGTAGATGAAAGAGGACAAGACAATGATCTATGCAAAGAATAATCCTCATTTGCTTTCAAATATAGGCTGTGCCCTATGTTAAGAAGGGTCAGCAACACCAACATTTTAAGAAGTTACTGAATTTGGGTGCTGGAAAGGAGGACAAGAGTATGAAAGGAGAAAGTGTATTTTTCTGTTGGAGAAATGTTACTATGTAATTAGCAAAGCACAAGAAGTCCCTTTTGGAAACTATATTTGGGGGTCCAGAATTTAAATTTATGCTGATGCTCTAAAAGTCTCTCTCTAGGGAACCCTCTTAATTGGCAGGGATCTCAGTTGGCTAGAAAAGGCTGAAAATGGAGCCAAAGTTGTAGAGTCATTTCTCCAAAAGGCCAGTTAACTCAGCTCTGTTCCACAGTCACAAGCTGTCCCTTTAACCCTATTTAGTCATCTAACAAATGTTTACTACTAAATCAAAGTGAGAGTCAAAGGGAAATATCACACACACACACACACACACACACACACACACACACGCATCTGTATAGCCCGAGACTGACAAAGAGCAGTCAGAGATATTTTACCTTGTCAATGTCAACAGTTATCTCTGTAAATGTGGTTAGCAGACTATACTGAAGTTGAACTGCGCTACTCCTGAGCTCCACCCCCTCAGAGATTCTAATGGAGGCTTTGGCTACTGATGGAGCAAATCACATTGTTGAAAAGTTACCATCCAGATGTGCACTCACTCTAAGTGAGCTGATCATTATTGGTCATTGCTTTTGGACGTGTATAAATACATCATGACACCAACATCTGGAGTGAAAGATTCATGGTAGCCGGGATGTCTCTCTCTTTCGTTCACTGATGTATCCCAGGCCTTAAGAATGCCTGCATCATTGCTAGTACTTATGAAATATCTTTTGAATGTGTGGATTTATCTTGGTCTGCCCCATTTTATTCTGCCTACTTTGTTCTTTACAAATTGGAGTACACTTCTAGAGAATATCAACTTCTAGAGACTATCTCCTTGTATCAACCATTTGACTTTATTTTTATTTATTATTGTTATTAATCATTTTATGGGGGGCCTCTTACAGATTGTATAACAAAATATACTTTCAAAGTTGACTGAATTTTTACAAAGGAAGAAAAACAATATCTTAATAGGAGCTTACGGAATGAATGAGCAACCAAATTCTTTTACGACTTCTGTAGTAGATTGGAAAATTGGTTGGAATGTTCTACTCTTCCCTTTGTACTCAAGCCTCTTTACAAAGGAACTGTGTTTTTTTCCAAATAGAAAAGCAATATACTGCTTCAGCACTTGTTTGTTTATTTTAGTTTTTTATACTTTCAATTGTGAATTAGGTGGGGGGTTAAATTTCAGATAATCAATTTTGTATCCAACAATTTAGACTACTTATCAAACCTTTCAATAGCTTGCACTATCCACCTCACATGTCCCTGATGATCTCTTTTCTCCCTTGTGGAGAATACTATCTTCTCTTTCACACAAAGAAACACTTATTTATATTACTTCACCTCTTTCACCAGGGTCGACCTTGCAATATGCAAAGATTAAAAAATGATGAGTAGCTATGTGCTTGGTGCCTAGCCTCCAGAGGAATTCCATAGTTCCTTCTTTGAACTATGTGGACACATGGATGCCATGATGAAAAAAAAAAAGACAATTTCCCTAGTTCTCAGCCAGCCAAACACATGAGGAGCACACACAGCATCAGAGTCACTGGATGGACCTTGGTCCGACGTGCCCACTTACAAGATGTTAAATGAATGCTGTCTGACGTCTTTATGTCTTAGAACTACTTATTAGGCAGCAGAAACTGACAAATAAAATCATTATATATGCTGCGCTCTACAACATCCCTCTGTTCAATAACTGGACCACAGTGAGTTATGTTACACATGTCAATGAGTGAAAAAGCATGGTATTGATAACCACCACAGAAATCTACCTTAGAAAGTATAGGCATTTTCAAAGGGCATGAATTTCATTGGCTGTTTTAGAATAGGGATGCTGAGGTACACATAAATATAGTAGAGATGTTATTTCGAAGAAGATGCACAGATCATAGTAACACTTCAGTATTTCTTTGAAAATATCTTTATGAATGATATTCTCCAAATCTTAGGGGAAAGAAAGATAAGCTATTTGGATTTAAAGAGATAATAACTAGTGACTGAGTAATGAAGAACAGTCAATTGCCTAGGTATGAAACGAGAAAAAAAGGATTTTCACTTTTTGCAGATATTTTTCTATAACCTTGAAAGTTAAGCATGCACCTTGTAGCAAAATGTGTTCCAGGCAAGAAACAATATCATTTCTACTTCTATGTATTGCTCTACCTCTATTTTAATGCTTTGTTTCATAGGCTCAATTAATTAAAAGAGAGATCAACTGCATGTATTAATAACCTTGGTGCATTCTTCAATGCACAAATTATGACAGAGAATCTTGCAAAGACTCCGGTGATGAAATAACAACTTGAAAGGGAACAGAGAGGGATTAGGCCCTGTCTCTGAAGCTAGATGAGTAATATATTTTGACACACGTCCATGGGCCTTGTAAGCTGATTTGACTGTGTCAAGAATTAAATGCTCTTGTTAGGTGACATCAAGTCAGTTCCAATGGATAATGACTCTATGTATGACAAAATGTGGCACTGCTCAGTCCGGTGTCAGCCCAACTCTTCTTCTTAAAAGGAGCCCAGAGCTGCAGCTAGAATGTCAATCCATCGTGTTGAAGGCCTTCCTCTTTTTCATTGCTTTTCTACTTTTTCAAGAATGATGTCCAGGGATGGGTCTCGTTTGAGACAAAGTCTCACCCTCCTTGCCTCTTAGGAGCATTTGGGCTCTAATTCTTTCAAAACAGATCTGTTTGTTCTTTTGGAAGTCTATGATACTTTTAATGTACTTTGCAGTACAGTAGTACAAAAAAGCAGCTCCATGTTTCTTTTTTTTTTTTTTCTATCCAAGATCCAACTTTTAAATGCATAAAAAGCAATGGAGAATACCATGACTTGGTTCAGGTGCACCTTTGTCCTCAAAGTAACAGTCTTGCTTTTCAATACTCTACAGAGGTCTTGTACAGCAGGTTACCCAATGCAATGTGTCCTTCGATCTCTTGACTGCTGCTTTTATGAGCATTGATTTTGGCTCTTAGCAAGACAAAATCCTTAACAACATCAATGGTTTCTCCACTTCTCGTGATGTTTCTGATCGGTCCCATTGCGAAGATTTTTGTTTTCTTTGGATTAAATTGTAATCCATAGTAAAGGCTTCAATCCTTGATCTTAAAGACTAGTGTTGCTTTAAAACCTGTTCTTGCTAAGTTGATGCTGAATCATTGTGCTCCAGTAGGACAGACATAGAACCAGGGGTTTTAAGTTGTAAATCTTTATGAAAGCCTATCTTGCTCCAGTGGAGCAACTAGTGGGTTCAAACCACCCACCTTTCAGTTAACAGCCAAGGGTTTAACCAACCTGCTACTAGGGCTCCAATACTAATGTAGACTATTGGTTAGGCACTCATCTGCTTTCTGAAGGCTTGTTCAAATCCATACAGTGGCTCCCCAGGAGAGCAACCTGGTTATCCGCTCCTGTAAGCATTACAGCCTCGCCTAATGAGCAATTCTTACTCTGTCACAGAGTGTTGCTGTAAGCACAAATGAACTCAACAGTACTTAGCAACTGAATGCTCGCTCATTCAGAGGCAGAAGTATGCATTTGTCTACTGCTGCAAGTCTAATCATTGAAATAGGTAGGGGGCATATACAAACTGTAATCTTTAATCAGTAGCAATCATATTAGAAATGGATTTTATTTATAAATTTAGGAGATGAAGCATTAAGGACATCCCTGTATAATTGCAAATAGTCAACCATTTGCAAGTTATCAAAATATTTTTTGTGTAGTTAAACCAAAGAGGTAATTAAAAATAAAGCAACGCCAAACTAATTGCTGTTGAGTTCTGACTTCTCCATGAACAGATAATAAGAAATCTTTTAAAAATATGGCTATAATCACGTCATTGATCTTGCCAAAAAAAATCTAAGTAGTGATTGAATAATTGGCAGACAACTTCATTGAGGATAGTAGACTGTGCTGTTAACTGGTGGGGTATATACATTTATGTCACTGGATCTTGATCAATGCTTGTATTGGACTATTTTCTAAAAGTTGTCTATTCTAACATGCCCAGCAGTCTCAGCTATTAAAAGTTGACAATTCTGACTGACCTGGCAGTGTGATGGAAGAATGGCCTAGTGATCTGTTTCTAGAAAAACTATAGCCAAGACAACCCTCTGAAGAATTTCAATTCTGACATTTGTGAAGTATCCATAAATCAGAATCAACTTAACAGCAATTGTTTTGGGATTTTTGAATATACATTTATAAAATTACTTCTCTTAAAACAAGGGGTGCTTTATACTGCAACAGACTACTTTTCTTGGAAGTTGTGAATATGGGTGATTATTTTTGTATATCACTGAAATATTTTAATTTTAAGGAAATTAATGTTTAGTACAAACAGAGTTTACTCTTTAGTAAAAGAGTTTACACTAATTATCAAGATTTTCACCTTCGTTCTACCATTGGCTCTTTCCTACCAATATTTCCTACCATCGTCAGTCTATGATTAGAAGCATGATCCTCCTCAGAGTAGTCACATTTGGGTCTGGATGATTTGGCCCACACTAGGAAGAGCAAAGGGAAAACACAGAGTTCATACCAGGGTTTCTCATCTTCAAAATAGTAATAGATCATTTTTGTTGCCTAAGTCTGTCCATGTGGCCCTGGTGACCCTATGGCTGAATATCTAGCTTCTGAGAGGTTAGTGGTTTAAACCCATAAGACAATGTGGGAAACAGATGTGGCATTATGCTTATAGAAATATTCACAGTCTTGAAAACCATATGGGATGATACTTCCCTGCTGCATATGTTTCTTGGAGCTAGACCTGGCTCAATGGCTATGGGTTTAGTTTGGTTTGTGTTCAGCCTATAAAGTGTAAGGTATTGTAGGATCAATCCTGATTTCTCTCTCCTCTTTGCTGTTGATTCCAATTCATAGTGACCATATAAGCAAGTTAGAACTGCCCCTGTGGATTTCCCAGACTGTAATTCTTTAGAGAAGTATGAAGCCTCATCTTTCTCTCCTACAGTGATTGGTGGTTATGAACTGTTGACTCTGTGGTTAATACGCTATCCACTGTACTGCAAACCAAAGGGTTGATGGTTCGAACCCACCAGCTCATCCATGGGAGAAAGATGAGGCTGTCTGTTCCTGTGAGACTAAAAGGGACAGCTCTACCCTGCCCTGTAAGGTCCACTATACATTGGAATAAACTCAACGGTAGCAGGTTTGGGTTTTTGTTTTCTATCCCCTACGTCTCAGTATCACTCTTTCTTCCCAAGTCATTGTGACATCAAAGATGTCCTTTAAAAAAGAGAAGAAAAGATGTCCTTAAGTGGAGCTAAATGCCTGGTAATTAGGAAGCACAGTCTCAAGCACCATATAATCTTAATTTTATACTTTGTTGCTTTTTCTCTGGCTTATGTGGAAGGGTGCCCATGTAGGGCAAGCATAGAAAACTTCCAGTATCCACAGCTTTAAAAGGAGGGTGTGTGAAGGCCAGCTGGTCTTCTTCCATAAGCTGGAGGTGGGGAGAATATATAATGTAAATATTCTAAGCCAGTTGGCACTCTACAATGTTGAGCAAATGGATCCATTTATTTTAATTCTGATGAATTGTTCTGGGAATCCTAGCTAAATGTTTTGTTTTGGAATTGAATATTTAATAAAAATCCTTCCTGTGAGAAAATATGGGAGAGAGATGGAACTTTCTACCCTGTCCTACAGGGTTGCCACGACTCAGCACTGACTGAATGGCAGTGAGTTTTATTTCTACTTTGGCAAAAAGGATTCAATTGGAGAGCACTGGAGTAGCTATAAAGATTCCAAGTAAAATGACAGAGGAGAACATCTAACTTCAGAGTGGATATATTGGCATTTTTCCATTTGTTTGATTTATTAATATGAATCTTACAACAATTTTAAATATAATATGAAAGTACATTATGTACATTCATACCATATTTAATAGTATAATTAATAACAACACGTAGGAGAGAAAATAGCACTTCCTTTATATAAAGATTGGATGTTTTTACTTTATTAAATTTTGGGTAGGCACAGGAACTGGTCCATAATGAATGCAGAGTAATTCCCTCATGTAAAATTCACACCTATTTCTTCCCTGGATATGTTTCTGGACATTTTATTGCTCTCCATATTAGTGAATTCTTTCCTCTTTCTTTGTTAACATGGTTGCTAATTATGTTTCATTCCAGAAAAGTAGACAACACCTTCTACCCCCACCCCATTTTCCCCATAATTCTGTTCTTTCTCTTTTCTATCCTTAGAACATATCTGTGTGGTAAAGAATTATCTTTATGGGGGAACCCAACGTACATCTTTGGGATCGACATAGGAAATTGGCCTCTGGTGATTTCCCTCTATCCATACTAGAAGTAAGGAGGAAAGTGGTTACTAAATAAGGGTGCATAGGAGAGATTACTATGGAAAATCCACAAGGGTTAAAACCTTGTCAGTTGGGTCCTCTCCTCCTCCCCACACCACCTGCACATTAGGCCTGATCTAATTTTCAACATTTACTGTATATTTTTGCTTTTTGCTGGTTCGTATGGGGGTTTATCTCAGATGTGTATATCATTAAGGGTCACTTTCTTGCATTTTTGTTAATGCTTTTATTTATCAGTATATGAAATCCAAACTAGTGAACCTACGGGACAGCAAGTAGAATAAGGGTTTCTAGGGAAGAGAGTGGAGTGGGTGTGAGGGTGGAGTGAGGAGGGGTGAGAGGGAGCTGACATCAAGAAGTTCGAGAAGATAAGGATAGGTCGAAACTGATTTAGTAGAAATTGTGCAATACTGCTTGATGTGATCGAGCTATGAAATGATATATCAGTATTAAGTATCAATAAAATAGTTTTGCAAAAAAGAAGAATTTAAATTTATCTTTTCTGAAGCATTCCTCTTCTACACACTCATCCTAACCTTAAAAAAAAGAGAATTTAACTTTACCCAAAGGATTTAGCCCTTATCCTTAGCTCCTGACAGATAAACACTAAAACCTTGGAACCTACTGGAGTGTCTTTAATGAGGAGTCCAGTCCACACCTGATGGTCTTAATTCATGTTTGGCAAGGGGTTGAATCTATCGAAAGATTTATATTTTTCGTTCAGACAGGAGCTAAAAACATAGGGAATCCAAGACACACGATCCTTGCAGGACAGTGTTGAGAGTGGCGATACTGGGAGGGTGGAGGGAAGGTGGGGTGGAAAGGGGGAACCAGTTATAAGGATCTACATAGAGCCTCCTCCCTGGGGTATGGACAACAGGGAAGTAGGTGAAGGGAGACATTGGACAGTGTTCAATATGGTAAAATAATAATTTATAAATTATCAAAGGTTCATGAGGGAGTGACAGTGAGAGGGAGGGGAAAAATGAGGAGCTGATCCCAGGGCTTAAGTAGAAAGCAAATGTTTTGAGAATGATGATGACAGCACATGCACAAATGTGCTTCGCATACAATGGACGTATGTATGGATTATTATGTATGTATTATTATAAGAGTTGTGTGAGCCCCCACCCCAATAAAATGATTAGAAAAGAGATTTGTAGTGTTATGCATTATTGATCCTGTGATGTAGACCTTGTGATAACTGACTTCACGGGAATAGGACTGGAACTTGAGTTACATAAGACCTGCAATAGAAGCTCTGTATATTGAATTTCCATGGAAATAGTAGATGATGAAATATAACATTTTTGGAAGGAGTGGGGTCTTTTTGAAACATGGAAGTTGCCTTCCAGACTTTGTGCTGTGAGTCTTTTCTTTGCACCAATCCTAATTTGCATTCTTTATAATAAACCTGTCATCATAAGCATAGCACTTTCTGTGAATTCTATAAGTCATTCTAACAAATTACTAAATCTGATGCAGTTGTAGGAGTTGGCGGAATAGAAGAGAGGAGAGAGAACTTCTGAATTTGTAGACAGCAGATAAGAAGTGAAGATGTCCAGTGACGTGTCAAGGTTGCAGCTAGTGTCTGAGGTCTTGGACAAACTTGGCAGTCTAGAGGTCTGTGCTCTTTAATTTGTGGGTTCTGACCCATCTCAGGTGGTGCAGGTCAGATGAGGTGCTGTGTGTGTAATGATGTCAGAACAGAAGTGGAGCAGTTGGGAGAAGAAATGAACTGAATCAAACCTTGATGCATTTAATCAAAGAGGAAAATGTCCATTCTTTATGAATCACTTCATGAAAAACTCAACATACATAGCAAATTCATGTAAAATGAATGAAACACATTTTTATCTTTCATCTTTTAAAATTTTTTTTGGGGGGGCATCACTGCCCTCTGGTGGTTGTGGGAGCTACCCAGCGCTGCTCCTGAGAGCCGTCGCTTGGATTTGAACCGCCAAACCCAGGGGCCACAGTCCCGCACTCAACCACTTAATGCCACCGGGGCTCAGCCCCTGAAACACATTTTTTGTTCTTGTTTTTGGGGCATCACTGCCCTCTGGTGGTGGGAGTAGAAGGCCCAGCCTTGCTGCTGGTTTGAACCTCCAACCCAGTGGGCCGCAGTCCCGTGCACAACCACTAAGCCCCCGGGGCTCAACCCGAAACACATTTTTCATGAGTGACCCTCCCACCCAGAAAAAACCCCCCAAAACACCCTTTTGCATTAAATGCCGGCACACACATATCTATCTTCCTGCCCTGTTTCACTTCCCCTTTTAACAAGATTACATGCAGTTCATCAAAACAATTAAAATACAATTATACTGCTAACCAAGGAAAGGGCATTTTCTCTCTCTTTTTTAAAAATTTTTTAAAAATTTTTAAAAAATTAAAAAAATTTTTTTATTTTTTATTTTATTTTTTAATTTTTATTTTTTTTACACTTTCTCTTTTTTAAAAGTCTATTTTAATATGTTGTTTTAATAGACCATGGTTTCAAAAAAACTTGTGGAAAATGGAATTGCAGAATTTTTCCATGTATGTGTTCTAGTAGTCTATCTGTTAGCATTTTGAGATTTCAAGCTGGGATAGGCTCAAGTTGGAAGCACTTGTAATTGTCCAAAAATTTAAAAAATCAGCTAATATCTAGGTGATTCTGGCTACTCACATTGACCCTGTGTAGGGTTTTTGAGGCTGAAACCCTTTACGGGAGCAGACAGCTTCATTTTTTTCTCATCAAACAGCTGGTGGGTTTGAGTTACTGATCTCAAGGATCCTAACCTTTTCCCCCCAGTGGCATGAGTAGATGTAGGAAAAACCACCTATTTCACCTGACTGTGTTTATCTTTCAGGCTGCTTGAGATTTCTAAGACATATCGTAGTTGATATAACAACATTAACTCACAAAAAGTCATAAAGATAAATTAAAGCCACATCTTTAATTTAGTCTTGACAATTCATTTCTATTTGTTTCTTGTCATTTAGATGATACAGTCTTTAAAAACTGCTAATTTTTTTGATATTGCATATACCAAAAGAGATAATGTTAGTATTATGATGCAATATTTAGTACAGTGCAATGCCCAGAGATTATCAATGTATTCTACTTGGTTTCTTCATTTTTGAATAGTTTTGAAAAGTTAATATTCAGGCAAGTTTTTTAAGTACTAAGGGAAGTAAGGAATGGAGATAAAAGTAATTTCATAGTTTATGTTTCCAGGCTATTTGAATACTATGGTAAAATTTCTACTATGCAAATATTTTGCACATTAATCACATACATTTGTTGGTAATGAACATTGAGGTGAAGGTTGAGGATGAGGCGGTCTGGGATGCTAACGTTTATGTGCCAACCTGTCTCAGCGGGGACTGTCGGTGAGTGGGAATTTATATAATAATGAATTTTGTAAGTGATATAATGGGTCTGTGATTTGTAATCTGATGTAACCATCCTCCATTTTTGCAAGATGCTGATTTTTGTATAATTATCTGCTCTCTGAAACATAACCACGTTGACAGGTGAAGAGTGGGAGTATCAAACTTGTAGCATTATTTCTTTCTTCAGTTACCAGTTTAATAACATATTTTCAATATTAATATTAAAGTCAAGTATTAGCAAATAGCACACTTTCAAAAAACAGTGTAATTAGTATTATAGTTTTTCTACTGGGTAAAATTTTTGCACTTACATTAAAAACAAAATGTACTGAAAACTAATTCACAATGTAGAATATTGGTGGAAAGATTAAAATGAACAAAGACCACCTGTAAGTCATTAAATTTCAAAAAAATTTTAGTAAACATAAGTAAATGTACAACTATGGGAACATACTAACAAGTAGAGTGATGAAATATTTGATTTCCAAATCTAAGATGTTTTAAATTAATTGGTAACAAATGCCAGAAAGACCTTTTTCACTAGCCAACTTTCATTCCTCAAACTAAATCTTAATCAAAACATCTTACAAATTTACAAAACCTTGAAGTTCTTAAAATGACCCTTGCCTTCAAGAATTTCATCACATTAACTACTTGGTTATTAATGGCAACAATAAGCTCTATGCAGAGTGACCCCTATAGGACAGAGTTGAAGTCCATCTGTGAGTTTCTGCGACTAACTTTTTACAGTAGTAGAAAGTGCAATTTATACATTCTGGAGATTGAGAATTCCTTTTGTGAAAGCGCACTTTGCAAAGCACCGATGAGTCCAACTGTTTCTTGTATGATCAATGTTTGAGTTTGCACAGAGCCTTCTGTGTTCTCATGACAAATTCTTCACATGTCTAAAATCTCCAAAGCTGTGGGATATTATGATTTTAGGGCTAAATATCTCAATCTTTCAGTGGAGTGACAGTAGAGTACTCATTCTGAATCCCCATTCTGAATTTTATGTGTGGCATAAAATAAAATTTCCACTAAACTATGTCAAATGGGAAGAATGACTTTAGAGAAGTTCATCTTCAGAGGCAGCCAAACTTCTTCCAAGTTGCAGTGAAATGAGAAGATAATTATCATCTTACAAGACAACTGACAAGGGTTACAAATATACAAACATAATCCTACAGAGTAGTGCTGGAGACAGTAACGTAAAATATATAAAAAATTATATTTAAAATTAAAAAAATTCTATTGTACTGATTAACAACTGTGGTCCTCTCAAATGAAAAGCAAATCATACTTGAGCAACAGAATAAAGGGTGCTTTTCTTCTTGACAAATTTAAAACTTAAGAACCAGGTTCTGAAATAATTATTTTAATATTTCATATTGATCTAAAAGATGCCATTTTCTGGCATGTGAATACAAAATGTAGTACATTTTGTCTTAGGAATTTCAAATGCTTGTAAAGCTCAAGGATATCTGAGAGTAGACTGCCCTTAGTGAGTGTACTATAGTCATAAAAATATGCCCTGTCATTTACTTCAAATGTAAAACTAGTATTATATATATGTCCACTTAAATATTTAAAAAATTCTATGTGAACCGTATGTTTATCTACTAAAAGTTTACAAATCATTTCCCTATTTTGGTTTGTGGGTTGATGGCCACCAAGGACTTGTATCAAATGGCACTAGTTTCAGTATCTTTTGAGACTTCTTTGAAAATTTTCTAGGCACTGAGAAAGTGAATGTTCAAATGTTAATGGCTGAGTTGTCTACATAGTACTGTGCTACTCAAGTTTGTTAGAATTCCATTGACGCTCTTCCCTGGTAGTTTACAGTTCCTGGATTTGGCTACATGTTTTAAAACTACCATGTACTTACCCTCGAATTCATAGCTGGCATATTATTTGGCACACATTTTAGGATTTTAGACACAAGTTATAATGCAAAATGTTTCTCAAGCAGTACAATGAACTTACATTTCAAATCACAAGGATGGGGGGGGGGGTCGGCATTTTATTAATATGGCTGTACCTCTTTCTCCTTTTGGACACTTCTTCCTTTGCACTGTACATTTCCTTGTCTCACTGGTAGGTGGACACAGGTTCCCCTTGGCTGAAGGAGGCTGCATGATTTCTCGGACTCGTGTCTCAGTCCCTCTTTTGAAACCACATGTTTTTCCTTTCTTCGTGCAAGGGCTCCAAGGACTCCATTCACTGGCCTCACAGTGCACTGAAACAGCAGAAACCACTTTCATTATGGTTAAAGGTACCAAAGGTTTTCTTTTCCATCCATTGCCACCAAATTGGAATGGACATGCTGTAGATTGAAGTTGGGCACGATGATTTTACAAATCAAAAAGGTAAAGGCAAGCAAAGAATGTGTCTAATGCTTTAGTTCTATACTACTAGGTCAGCTCATTCTTGCATTGGGCTTACTGCCCCCCACCCCCAACATTGGATTAATTCAGTCCTATATAATTCAGTACTCACAGTTGACCAATGGTTTATAAGTTCCACAGAACCCCTGGTGGTGTAGGGGTTATGTGTTGGGCTGCTAACTGCAAGATATGCAGTTGGAAAGCACCAACCCCCCAGAAGGGGAAAGACGGGGCATCTTCTCCCATAAAGGAGCAGTTCGACCTTGTTGAGCAGGGTCACTATGAGGGGGGATTAGCTCAGTGGCAGTGACTTTGGTCTGGGTTAGAAGTTCCAGAGCGTCTTTCAGCTACAACTGCTTATTGGATCCCATGAAGAACTGTAGGACTACTGCAGCGCAACACGTAACCCACTACGTTACCAGAGGTCCTTTTTAGGAATCCTCTGGAGGGTGCATTAAAAACTGAGTGCTGGGTTAAAAAAACAAAGACACAGAGGAGCTGATCCTAAGGGCTCAAGTGGAAAAGATATTTTGAAAATGATGAGGGCAACATATGTACAAAAGTGCTTGACACAATGGAGGGATGGGTGGATTGTGATAAGAGTTGTAAGAGCCCCCAATAAAATGATTAAAAAAAAATCTGAATGCTCTGCCCAGTCCCCCTGAGTTTCTGATTTAATGGTGTGGGAGTTTTCACTTAAACAATCCACAGATACCAATTTGTAGGTACTGGGAACATATGTTGAGAATCTCTGTACTAGAGAAATACTGAGCCAAACCCAAAGCAACAATAACAAAAACTCACATCCGGCTCTTTGGCCTACAATGAATTCACATCCTTTTTTACTTTTTGCTTCACACATGTAACTAGTGTCATTTGTTACAGATGTGGTTTAGACTTCTCAGCATATATTTTAGATAGAATCTGAGTCAATTTCAGTTGATATGCTACTGCTAGAGTTAACTCGAGTGGTTTCAAAGATGAACTTTTCCTGAAAATTGAAAAAAAAGAACTTTCTTACCTTTATCTTTGTGTATCAGTGTTTTGAATTTTGGGTTTACAGAATATTTTTGCCCTCTACAAGACATGAACAGTGTAGAATGAACCTACAATGTTAATGTTCAAAAGCTATTTCTACAAATAAATGAAAGTTTTGGAACACATGCTAGCGATAATAAAAAAGGATGATTCAAACTATCTCCAGGTCAGTTAACAAGCAAAGCAGAGACTGGGAAAGTAATTGGAGAAGAGATAGCTAGAAAAACAGACCTACCCAACGATTCTATTTATTTCATCACTGGTATGAAGAACACCTAACTGTTTAGCTACTCGTTAATGGAGCAAATGTCTCCAAAAGCAATGAGTCCTAATCCCTGGGAGTAGTCACGTAAGTGTTTGATCATTATTTCAGAATGCTGCCAAAAGGGATTTCTGAAATGGGAAGAAAATTGAGTTGGATGCTGCACCACCAATATTCTTTTGCTTTAACTCTTGTTGACTGATCTCATGGGTCCACGGGGAATAGAAGCAGGTTGTGTCATTTGCTGCTCAGTGTTTAGATCTGTCACTACCTAAATCAGCCAAATCCCCAGGAGCAATGAGAGGACAGAAAGTCAATGCAGAAAATAAGGAAATATTGAAGGCAAACAGTGAAACGAGCATGTTCTTCTATGAAATTGAATGCGGTCGATATTGTGGTATATGTTGTTTGGCCTTAGTCTCTATCAGGGCAACATTTTCTCTACCTATGGGGTTTTCTTATAATTTAAAATCTAGGTAGAAAACAAGTGATAAGTGTCAATTTAAGCAAAAGCAGAGATCGATTTTTGCAACCGGCTATGTGAACCCTGGGGAGCACTAGTCTGCATACTCATTTCAGGACTGATAATAACTGCCCGCCGGGTGGTCATGTCAGCACTCCATGTTCTAGTTTCTGTATTTGCTAAAGAAATAGGCTTTCCTGCTCTTTTGCTATAATGAAGCAAGTCATTATTTTTCTGAAACACTGGACCCAGGGCATAGTAAATGGAATGTCTGTAGGCCAGACTTCAAGCAATCAGAGACTTATGCATGAAGTAACCGTCGAGAGCCAACCCTAGCAGAAGGTGGCCCTCCTTTTGTGACCTAGGTCAGTTTGATCCAGATTCAATAAATGATCTTCACACTTCTAATTTACAATTAAGCGTGTTAAGAAAATAGTCTGTCTTTCCATACTTGTATAAATAACCAGTAAACTTTCAGGCCTAACCTAACAGTTGTTGTTCTTGCTAAATCTTGTCTTGTTGACCCTTGACCCAAGGTGACCTCCCTGTATAATGGAACCAGGCTGGTGATCTAGGGGGCTTGTACTGGATAATTTTTCATTTTTTTTCTTAAATCAAACTATTTTTCCCATGGCTGTAAATAAATCTAATGGCACCAAGTGCCAAATGCACTCTCAGATAGAAAAGCATTGATGCATTTAAGATAAATTGCCTTTCTGTAAAAAAATCATTTTACTGGGGGCTCTTGCAGCTCTTACCACAATCCATCCATCCACCCCTTGTGTCAAGCACAATTATACATTTGTGGCCATCACCATTTTCAAAATATTTTCTTTCTACTTGAGCCCGATCAATTACACTTCAACAACTGAATGCTACACCTTTAAACACCCAACATAAACATCTGTCTTGATCCTGCACAAACTTTCTGGAACTCATTCTGAATTTCTATTTTTGAATACTCCACAAAGGTCACTGCTTGAAAGTGATAATCATTAGCCTTTGGGACATAAAAACAGACAAACTTGAAGTGCTTTTTCATGTACCTTGTCCCTTATTTCTATGTTGTTTTTCTTGACTAAAGAAAAAAGACTTACCCATAATGAGCCATGTGCTGTCTGAGAATTGTTGTTTTCCAGATGTTTGGGAAATTATCTTTAAAACACCATCTATTTATTTCATTCTACTAAGACGTTTGTTTAGAAATAAGAGTTCTGGAGTGGACTTGAACTGCTTAGACCACCTTTTGGTGTTTTTACTCCAGCCCTTTAGATTCCATTGGATCTGTCCTGTGAGACCGCAGGGGAGTCTCAGAGACTATCTTGGACAGGATCAGGAGGGCATTTGGATGCCAATACCAATTTCAGCCTAGCATCAAAGCCTCTTGTAGATTTTGCCCGGGGGATTTTGAGATTTAGTACGCTGTTTTCCCATTTGGCTTAGCATCTGCTCCCCAAGTGTTCATCTAACCCATGGCTGTAGTAGCTGCACAGCATTTAAAAGGAGGAACATAGCCTGACCATGATCCCTTATTTAGACAAACAAGTTGTCCGAGGGACCTTCCCTCCCAGAAATTCCGTCTGCAATTAATCAGACCCTGGAACCGTCTCATCCTCTCCGTTTGAGTAAATCCCAAAGCCTTTCTTATTCCTGGGTACCTGGGCAACCAGAACATTTCCTCGAGGTAATGGGGGAGAAAAAAAATGAGAGATTTTTAAAACGACATCAGGTTTCGACCTCTTATCACAGGTTAAGATTAAACCTTGGTGTTTTGTTTCCGAACTGGGCTGATTCACCCCTCCTTAGGCAACCTGGTGGTCCCCCGCTCCCAGGAGGTCACCCTAGGGAAGTGGACACGCAATCGGTGTAGCCCACTACAGCCCAGAACTCCTGGACTCAAGCGATCCTCCAGCCTCAGCCTCCCGAGCAGTTGACTACAGGCACGCGCCACTATGCCAGGCAAACCTCGGTGTTATGTGATAAAACTTTTGTCCCAGGTGGAAATATTGTGGAAGTGTAAGACATAATAAATATAAGTAGAAAAGGGAATAAAGTGTGTACTACATGAAGGGGCAGCAAAAAGGGTATAGAAACATTCCGTTACCTATTAACTCCACTTTTCCATGAATATTTATTTTTAGAAGTAAAACTTCATGAAATATTGACATAACATAGAACTGTAATGACCTAATAGTCAACATGATTGTCATTAAGTGAACAACCACATGCAAGGAGAACTTCTGCTTAGAGTGTCTGACAGTTAGTCTTTACTGGAGCAGACAGCTTCATCTCTCTCCATGGAGTGACTGATGGGTTTAAAGAGCTGATCCTGTACAGGGTTCACTGCCCAATGCTTAACTCAGTATGCCATCAGAGCCCCTAAGAGAAACAGAGCATCCCCGGGATATTAAATTGCACTGTGATGCATGCTGGGTAAAGTGATGAGAACCCCATCAAGATGGAATCTTTTTCAAGAAGGACAGGGAAGTCTCTTAGAAAGGGTCACTTGGGTTCTTGGGTTTGGAGAGGCACCTCCAGCCCACACCTCAGCGTTCTTCCTCACCAATGCTGATGCACTCCATTGTGTGGTTGTTGGCTTCCAACCCCTCTGGGCAATTGTCAAGGCACTTCCCAAGGTGTAAATAAAATCCACTTTTACACTTTGTGCAGAAATTTTTGTTGAAACAGGTATCACAGTCTGCTTTGCATTCTACGAGAGAAAAAGAAAAATGAAACCCCTATTCCATTGTCTTCATTTAACATTAGCATTTCATGAAACTTTTCATTAAATGTCATTTAACTTAGTTGTACACATTTTTCACATAGGCACATACAAGGTTTGTGTCAAACATTTTGGGCTCAGCATTACTTTGCCCCACTGAGTTAAGGACACCTGCTGTCATTTCATGGGTGCCCACCAGTCAATGGCTTCAAGAGGACTGGAATGGTTGTGTTGTGATTTTTAAAATTTTGGTTTTGTTTTGCTCTGGTCAATAATGATAAGGTTTTAAGTAATTCTGAGATAGTTTATAGGACCAAAGTTTACTTGCCAGAACAGATAGTGATGTTTTTCATAATTTAAATAAAATTTACAAGGATTATTTTATTTTATTTTATTTTTTGGGGGGCATCACTGCTCTCGGTGGTGGGAGTAGGAGGCCCAGCCCCACTGCTGGAATTGAACCTCCGTCCCAGTGGGCCGCAATCCCGCTCACAACCATTACGCCACCGGGGCTCAGCCCAAGGATTATTTTAGTGAGGTACCATCGAGTCGGCTCTGACCCATAACAATCCCGTGCAAACCAGAGCAAAACACCACATGGTCCTGCACTGCCCAGACTATTGCCATTGTGCTGCTCTTAAAATCTACTCATTCATTGAGCAGATCTTTAATTGCCCACTTTGTGTCTGATGCTATGAAATTAAATTAAAAAAATATTGCTACAAAGTAATAGAAACCTTCATGAAACAAAAAAAAATTCAAAATGTGAATATATTGTTTCTTGACATATCCCACATCTAGGTCTGTACACATGTCTGAAGGCAATGATTCCATCTCTCTAAACTTTCTTCAAAGGATTATGTAATCTGGTTTATATCATGCCAAGACAGCAGTTTTGGCATCTTTGAGTGACTCAAGATGTGTCCCCTTTTTAAGTGTTTTTTGAGTTTGGAAAACTCTAAAGAAAGAGAAGAAAAGAGCCCAAAGGGGAAAGATTAGAGCTATCAGGTGAGTAGAGTAATATTTCCCAATTCCATTCTCCAACGTCAGTTCTTGCAGCCCAGAAAAAAGAGCAGGTGCATTGTCTCAATGGAAAAAAAAATTCCTCAGTGCAACTTTTCTCATCAGTGTGCTTTTCAACTTTGTTAAAACTTCTTCCAGATAAGTCTCTATCCTGTGTCCTTCCATGCATCAAAATGATCCCCTTTGATGTTTCACTGGATGGCCACCATAGCACTCTGAGCTGTACCCTCTATGCCTTGACTTAAACTGACCCTGCAGATGCTCTCAGAACCCAGGTTCGAGTAGGCTCTTTTTTTTTTTAAAGGAACCACAGTGAGATTTAGATAAGGATCTTACTGAAAGCATTGATCTGCAGCCACCCACTGACTGTAGAAACATTTTTAAGCATGATTGTTTTGGCATAAATGTGCATATATGAACTGAAACCCTAGTAGTCATACTTTTTGCCCTACCCTATTATTTTAGGCATTACTTGGACTTCAGTGCAGAAGAGAGAGAGAAGACTTTACAAGGCTTATATTGTAGATGGAGAGACACAATGTAGGGTAAGTATAGTTGACCCTTAGGTGGTGCTTATACATTAGGCACTGCTACAAGTGTTTTACTACATATCAAGTCATTTAAACCCGAGAGAGAAAGCCCCATTTTATAGATAAACAAATGAAGGTTTGCAAAGGTTATGCAAAATAGCTCAACTTCATGGATAAGCCTGGTTTTGAAACTTGGAGTTGTGGTTCCGAGTGATCAGTGCTCTGGGGAGTAGGAGGGTGGGATAGCTAGGAAAGAGATGGGAATAAATGATAATGGGAAGAATCTGATTATTTTGGTTAACTTCTTCAGGGAATTCCTGGGCCCTAAGGAAGGGCCCTAAAGCAAAATCTTGAATAAAAAAAGAGCCAGTCAATGCAAATATATGGAAGGAAAGCTTTCCCAACAGTCAGACCAGCAAATGTAGAGAAGTCAATGTGAAGCAGTACTGTCAAAGTCTTAGCATGCAAACATCTTTGGAGACTTGTTTGGCTGTTGCAAAACAGATGATGTTCGGTTAGAGCAAATGAGTCTGGTCATGCAGGCAGGATCACATATGGTGTTTTGGAGATTTTAATTTGCAGCTCTGAAAGGTGGGTGCAGTGTAGAGAGGAAAATGTCAGGAGCAGGGAATATGAGGGTGCTTGGACTACATTTGCCTTCTTTAATTTTTAAAATACTAAAATGTTGACACCACAGTGCACCACTCTAGATAAATTTATAGTCAACCAAAAGAAAACAATTAAATGTGTTTATGTATGTGTTTAATGTCTTTCTAAAAGAAGACTGGGAAATAATTAGAAATGCTCTCACTCTACAAAATTTTATGAAATACATTAGATTTCCATAAGAGAAATTAAATTGGAAAGCTCAAGTGAAAATATTTTTGCTCTACTGTAACTACTTTAACCTTTACCATGAAATTATAAATAAAACCATGCTCTTTGTGACAGTCACATCATTTACATATTAATCTACTTCCTAGTACTTAAAATTTCAAATTTTTCCCTCCAAAAATCTGAAATCAATACTTGAAATTACTGAATGCTTTTCTTTGTAAACATGCTCCAAAACTATGCACCTGGAAAAATGCAAAATAACAGACCCTGAAATGCAGCCATTTGTTTAAAATCAAACTGAAAGTATGAAACGCAAATTCTATAGCTTTTAGGTGTGGAATAAGCTTGAAATTTTCCATGACACCTGTAAGTGGAGTAATATTTTATTTCTAATTTGGATTTTAGAATTTTTTTCCATAAATTCAAATTTAATTGACATTGAACATTACAAAAGTGTTAGAGGTTATTCCTGACTGGAATCATTCCCGAGGATGAGACAAAGCTTTAATTTTGTGTGGCACTTACTTGTACACTTATTTATATCTGGATATCGAATTCCATAATATCCACTTGGGCATGAAGAGAGACACACTCCAATCTGCTTCATGCCAATTCTTTCCAGAACAAAAAATAGTCTGGGCTTACATGACAAACATCCATTGTAATCTGAACACGTTGCACAGCCTCCTTGGCAGCCTTGACTGACATTAGGATGCACTGGGGAGACAAATGTGAAAAGACACAAATGAAATCACACATACAGACGTTCAAGGGCGGTCTTTCTGTCACAAGCTTTCAATTGCGTAACAATCGATGGATGAGGTGTGATTCCCCACACTTCTCTTTAGTCTGTGGCCTACATTTTCTCAAAATAAATATATCATTTTTAATTTCAAAGTTATTAAATTGCTGAACAAGAATAAGTCCCTGAAGTTACTTATAGATTTTCCCACCCACTATCCTTTTGGGGCAGATTTGGGGCTTGGATCGGCTCTTCCTGGTTAGGTCATGGTTGGCACAGAGGAACTGGAATAGACCTTAATTTGTAAAATGTGGGTGGACCAGAATGATAACTGGAAGGGGGAAAAGTATGGTTTGATGCCCTTCTAGAAACATAATCTCCCTCTGAGAAAATAAGGGCACCACGTCCTTTAGGTAGCAAGCCAATCTCTTGACTGGCAGTGTCCCACACAGGAGTGCCCCTTTCCGTAGTGGTGGCTGCCGGCACTGCTTTGAAGGCGTGTTGCTTTGCATAGTGCGGGTAATAATCCAGTCTCCGGCATCAGACACTGCATGTCTCTCTGTCTACTATTGCAGGACTTCTTTCTGTAATATCTCTCCCTTTTCTGGTTCTCAAAGGTCTGTTCATAACTCCATGAGCCATGACTGAACTGGTTAGAACTGGTTTGATGCCCTGAAAGAGCACCAGGACACACACACACACACACACACACACACACACACCATTGCTACTGCAGTTCCAGTTCATATATGCAAGGGCTTGTTCCAAACAAAACACATTTAAAACTATCTCCATGAGCAGTGGAGGACTGCAGACACGGTTTCTCAGTAGGACACTTGGCTTGATGTTGGTGCGTTCCCTTCCAATAGGAGGTCTAATCCAAAGTGTAGCTTCTAAAGAGATCGGCTGAGCCAGTCACATGCGAGGCAGAGCGGTCAGCTTGAAAAAGACATGACGACTGCTTTGTGGAGTTCCACAGAGGTAATCTTGGTACAGCTTCTCAAAGGACAGAGGAGGAACATAGGAGCTTATTAGGAAGAAGTTTTAAGAAAATTGAAAATGGCAGTAGGGAGGAAAAGGCCAAGAAAGTCGCACGGAGGCATTTTAAAAATCATGACACTGAATGTGCTCCAGGTGGAGAAAGTCCTTGGACAACCTTTCACATCCACACTGCAACCCTGACCTTGCCGCCTCAGAAGTCTATTGATTCTCCAAACTCAAAGAACATTTAGAAGGACCATTATTTGAATTCCTTGAGGATGTCAAAACTGTCATTTTGATGTGGTCTAAATGGAAGAACACTGAATGCTAGAGGAAGGTTTAGAGTCAGATATAAACAGCACTCAGTGGTGTTGATTTGGATGGATGAAATGTCAAGAAACAATAGTTTCACATGCTTATATTTTCATTATTCAATGTTTCTGTGTCTTTTAGCACAGGATATTTTGATTGAGCTCTGTGTGTATACGCATGTATCTGTATGTACAATCTAAGTGTCATCATTGAACTCTCAATATTGGCTTTCAACATTGATAGTCAAAATATCATTTTCCAATGCAGGAGAAGGACTGGAGATTTCGCTGCTCATTTAAACACTATCATTATTACACATTAGCTTGGTTCTTCATTTATCTGGCAGATGATAAGCGCATGCCATTAATTTCTTCAGCAAAGCTGACAATGCACACTGGGATTTAACTTGAATATAATTTCTGAGACAGTTATTTTGATATGCCCTGTTAGGAAACAGAGTTTTACTCTGATTTAGTGAAAATTGACTTTTGCTATAGGTAGTATGTCACTGTACTTTCCTGAAAATTTCACACGAGTTCAGTATACATCAATTAAAAGCTGACGCTGATTGGCGGAGTCAGTTCTGACTCATAGTGCTTTTCTGCATATCAGCATGAAACACTGCCTGGGTCCTCTGCCATCCTAATGATTGTTTCCGCATTTGAACCCATTGATGGGCCATTGTGTAACATCATCAGAGGTCTTCTTTTTTGCTGCTCCACTAATTTACCAAGCAGGATGTCCGTCTTCAGGGATGGTCCTTCCTGGTAACCTGCCCAAAGTTTGTGAGACCACGTCTCACCATCTGCCCTTCTAAGGAACTTCCTTTTTGTTTATTCTTCTGGCAATCCACAGTATATTCAATAATCATTACTAACACCATAATTTAAAGGGATCAATTCTTGTTAGGTCTCTCTTATTCACTGTCTAATGTTCACACATATATGAGGCAACTACAAGAACTGTGGTTTGGGTCAAGTGCCTCTTTGTCCTCAAAGTGACATCTTCGCTCTTTACAAAGTTTTTTTTTTTTTGCAATAGTTTTGCCCAATTCAATACAACATTTGTTTGATTGTGGGTTCCAGTAAATGCAATACGTTTTTCACCAGTGTTTCCATGTGGGTCATATGTGAGTGTAAATAAAACACTCAATTTTTATCTTATGCCTTTTGAACCATCAGGTTTCACTTACTTGGTTTAGATATGCTCAGCTACCCACCCTGAGAACTCCTTCTACCCCCTTTTGCTCATAATCTCAACGAGGAAGCCTGAACAAATAAACGCAAACATTTTGGATAGTTATGTGTAAGTGATGCTTTACAACTGTAAACCTGCTGAAGACAACAAACCATTTATCAGCGACTACGTATTAGCTGAAGGAGCACTGCTAGATAAAATGTACCTTGCACATAGCCGGTGCTTGGCATGATTTTTCCCACAAAGCACTCTCTACACAAACATGGTATCAATAGTCTCAGTGTTCTTTTAGGAATCCCCAAAGGAAGCATCGTGACCTTTTCAGAGGCAAAGGGTGATGTACAGGAATCTGAAAGCATCGTAGACTATTGCTAGACTTTTGCTAGGACTTCGAGAGCCAGCCTCTAATGGACTTGCCCCTATCAGTTCTGTCTACACTGTGATACTTGTTTATTATTAAGTTATGTATTTGGTTATTACTAAATACATTGGGATATTTAGTTATTACTAAACAAATGCCACCAGGATTAGTAAGAAGGGGTGCCCATACGATCGAATTGCCTTATCAGAGGGCTGTATGGGTTAGCTGGGAAAAGGTCATTTGGTTGACCAGCGTCTTCTGCCTAGAGGAAACTATCGCTGAATCAGCCACAGAAACCACAAGCCGCTCAGTCTCATTCCAAGACATTTGGTAAATAAACTGAGGAAATATGTGGGGGGAGGGAGGCCCGCTGTTCTGGTATAGGCCCCTCTGAGGGGCGGGCAGTTTCTATAAAGTGACACAGGAGGTTTAGATGTTGTAGGCCCCAGGGGGCTTGTAAGTAAAAACTTCTTTCCAAGGAGCAGGGTCATTTTTCATGCTTATAACTTAGCCTTGGTGACTCACATAAAATGTATACATATTTTAGTGGGAGAAAATCCTAAAAATGGAGAATAAAGAGAATACATATGTTTAGCATCAGCTTGACCCATATTAGGAAGCCAGAAGTGTAGGTAATAGCCAGTTAAACAAATTCTAAATAAGAATTGCCTATTGAAAAGTCAAGGTCAATCTGAAATAAAATCACTCTCTAGTCAGAGCACTAGGTAAGTCTGCCTTTGAGGAAAAGGAACGAAAGAGGTCCATTTCTAATCCAACCTAGCTCTCAAATGTGCCTCATTGCCATCTTAAGTACCCGAAACATTTTGTCAACTATGATGACTTCAAATCCATCCAGGATACAAATAAGCATGACTCACATTCAAAGCCTCACAATCTGACATATTTGAGAACACATTTTAGTGAAAACTGCCTTTTGGGTATTTAGAACCTTCTCTATAAGAGAGGTTACATATGGCTCCCACATTGGTAATAGCTTTCACTGTACTTATGAGATGTTACAACTTACTTTACATAATTTCCTTTTCCTCTAAAATTTTCTATTAATGAAACAACACAGACAACTCACATATTTTGTTATATTCAATATGTTATATTCAATATGTTTGCCTTTTTTCTTTTTCATTTTTTCTTTTTAGGAAAGACTATTGAACAAAAAGATGTTTTTGAAAAAGGTAGGAAGGTAATATTGCTCAAAATTCAAATAAAATTTATTTTATTTTTCTCCCTTTCATCAAGGAATTTTCAATTTGGACAAACACAAACAATGACAAATGTTATCTTTTTAGGAAGATCCATGATATGCTTTGGGAAGAAAAGGTAACTGAAACAGTGAAGTTCAGATTATATGATTTTAGATTCATTTTATGCTTGGGTTGTGTAGCGATTGCTTACTTGAATACTGTGTAAGGATCACTCAAATTATACAGTCAGTATTACACAACTATATACAAATTTCCCACACTTCATCAAAAGGCAAGAACTTTCACTTTTTATGTGGAAACCGCAGAAAACTTTGGACTGGATTGACTGTAACAACCCTTTTAACTCTAAAATGTTATGCGTCTAAGATAAAAACCAGAATGTTACTTTGTTGTGCTTCTTTCTTTTTCACATTCTAATATTCACATTCCATTTTGATTGTCTGAATTATATTTTTGCACATATTTTTCCTACTGTCATTTGGTAGAAGTCATAGAGATAGTGATGAGGAGATGAGAAAGTGCCATAGAATAAACAACCCTTGAATTTAATCTTAGACGTTGAACTGGAGATTATCAATTTATAAGTGGTCATTCTGTGCTTAGTGGACGAAATACCGGTAAGTATCCAAATTAAGAATGAAGCTGTCATGAATTCTAGCTGATTCGAGGCATGAGGTATACCAGGAAGACTGGGACAATAGAAAAGTCTATGTTATTGAACTCTTTGTGTGCGGTGCCAAGGGAATCATGCTGTAGAAATGGGTGGTGGTGCTCAATCTGAAAAGTACTACGACAGATGGGTAATGGGAAGATAATTTCCATAGTAGCTTGGAAAGCATGGAAATTAGAATAAGACTAATGTAGTTATCAAAGCATGAGACTCCTGATGACTTCAAATATGGCTCAGTCCATGTGATATGGCAATGTCGGAAGGCATGTTAAAAAGCTATCAAACGTGGTGAGCAGTGGAATGTGAACAGAACAAGAAAGAGAATCTGAGGTGTGTTTTCAATTCCAGCAGGTCAATATAGAGGGCGGTAACTTCAGAGAGAAGAAAAGTTTGCAATTGAAGTGGAGTGCAAAGTGTCTAAGAATAAAGAGGTCTGAAAAATAAGCATGACTTGAGACTATCAACTTCGCAGAATTTGCAAAATATTTGGAAAATGCTCCTTAATAGAGCTTAAAACTTAAGCCTGAGGCGAGGGCTGGATTTCTACATGTGAGTCTCTGGGGATGGTGACCCAACTAGTGAAGATAACTTGAACAGGGAGGTTGGGAGTCAGAAAACAGAAATCCAGCTCCCAAATACGGACGTTTAACAAGAGTCAAGATGTTTATCAGGTGATTTTGGTAATAATAATTATCTCTGTTCCACTTCTTTTCCAATGCAAGTTTTTCTTTCAGTGCTCAGTAACTGGGGCAGCTGCCCTATGAATGAAGTAAAGGTAGAAGATGTGCTCATCATTTCTTTGTTGTCTCAGAAAATGCTGGGAGCTACTGGTCCAATGGGGAGTTTGGGTAAAGGGACAGAACTCAGATCTTGGGTGTCTGGTCGAGATCTCAGTCTGTGTAAGTAAATTTTAGATGATGACAGAAGTAAAAGTGACCAGACACATAAACAAAATTCAAAGTAACTTTAACTGAGGAATGTTTGAATACTAATGTGTCAAGTGCACAGAAAAGATCATATAGCTTTCACTGAAGGTTTTTTATATATGTGAGAAGGGTGTCTATGAATGTGGCCTGTAAACCAACCAATTTTCTATGTCTGGCTGGCAGTGCTGCCCAAATAGGTCCATTTCTAGCTACAAGCAAGCCTTTCAACTCTGCTGCTATTTGATTACCTTTAATTTACTATGCATAACTGATGTGACAGTTTTAAAGGTATTCTTGCCAAGGAAGTTAATTACATAAACCAGTCCATACACAGAATTTTAAGTGTTGCTGTGATTGGTAGGTACTTTCACGGTGGTTCCTGGGCATGACAGAATGAAACACCGCCCGGTCCGGCACCAGCCTCACTACTGTTCTTCTGTTTGAGCCCTTTGTTGCAACCACTGTGTCAATCCATCTTTTCAAGGATCTTCCTATTTCTTCTGCCTCTCTACTTTCCCAGCATGATGCCCTTTTCTAGAGAATGTCTCTCCTGATAACATGTCCAAAGTACGTGAGACAACTGTCTGAACTGTCTAACTGTCCTCACTTCTAAGGAGATTTTTTCAAGACAAATTTGTTTCTTCTTTTGGCAAACCTTGGTCTTTCTACTTTCTTTGCCAGCACCAGAACTCAAATTCATTGCTTGTTCTCTGGTCTTGCTTATTCAACGTCCAACTTTCATTATGCATATGTGAGTGAAAATGCTATGGCTTGGGTCAGGTGAAAATACTATGACTTAGATCTCAAAGGAGCAGTCTTGCTTTTCAACACTTTAAAGAGGCCTTGTTTGGCAGGTTTACCCGATGCAATATGTCATTTGATCTTTTGACAGCTACCTCCATGAGTATTGATAGCGGATCCAAGGGAGACTAAATCCTTGATGACTTTTATCTTTTTTCCCTTTACTACTTATTGACCTAGTTGTAAGGATTTTGTCTTCTTTACATTGAGTTCCATTCCATACTGAAGTCTGTGGTCCTCATTCTTCATCTGAAGTGACACAAATCCTCCCCACGTTTAGCAAGCAAGGTTGTGTCATCTGCATATTGCAAATAGTAAAATAAAAATAACATGCTGCCACCTGGTTCATTTCAACTCATGGTGACCTCACATGTTGCAAACCAAAATTGTGCTCTCTAGAATTTTCAAGACTGTGACATTACAGACACAGATTGCCAGGCAAGATACTGTTCAGTGAATACAAAACCTTTGGTAATGTGTTTTCAATGTTTATGACACACTAAATGAGTTTCAGTAGTGGAAACCAAACTCTGTTTCTGTAACAATTTAACTGCGAAAATTTGCTTTAATTTAACCTTCTTCTAAAACTCAATTATAGCAAGATGTATAGCCAGAATGTTTCTTAAAAGCAAGAATGGTCTCCTTCTTGCATCTTCATCTCCTTTATGTTGGCGATATCTCATGCCATATTATCAGGAGAGACAAGTCCCTGGGGAGGACACCATACTTGGGAAAGAAGAAGGTCAGCAAAAGTGAGACCATCCTCAAAGAGAGAGCGGGACACTGGGCTGGCCACTGTGTGCTCAAGCATAGCAACAACTGTTAGGTTGGTACAGGACAGAAACGTGTTTGGTTCTGTTGTACCAAGGGTGACTGGGAGTTTGAACTGACTTGAAGGTATCGTAAAACAACAACAACACTCAACTGCAAATGTACTTTATCTATAAGAAGTTGCTATAGGAAAGAAATCCATTGCTGCATACTTCCAGTGAGCACTGAGGATCATTTAGTTGTGGTTTAAGAATTTCCAGATTTACAAGCTATAATAGTAGATGGCAGATTTAGAAAATATAATTGACTAAATTTAAAAGAAGGGTCATATATACAAAGTAACGGAAGGATTATATCATTTAGATAATTTAAAATCAGTGAATTTACAAATTCGATAGAAATTCTTTTCAACCAATGATGTATATTTACAGGTTCTACCTAAAGTACTTTTGTATCCACAATATGTACTTCTTTCTCTATGCAATGGCCTCAGAAATAAGATAGAAGGAAAGAGTGAAGTCTCATAACATCATCAGGTTTTACAAAAATATCCACATTGACTATAAACATGCATATGTCAGAAATATGCTTGACCTTGAAAATTTCTTTATCTTAGCAACCATAATAGGGTAATTACTATCCCCCACGGTATTACCGTAATAATTACCATAATACCATAATTATTATCTCCCTAAAGGAATATTGAAATCTTAAACTGTATCTATAAATGCAATGTAATTGGGAATGAAGTATTAGTAAATGTTAAAGTAAGGTTATAATGAAGGTTACCAGTTGGTTATACCTTGGACTATTAACTGCAAGATCAGCAGTTTGAACCCACCAGTTCTCCTGTGGAGAAATATGAAGTTGTCTGTTCTAGAAAAGATTTAAAGCCTCAGAAACCCTTCACTCAATGGCATTGTTTGTTTGTTTTTAATTGGAGTAAGGTGGGATGTAATCCAAAACCTGGTGTTTTAACAATCTCACTGCCATTGAGACTTTTCTGGCTCAAAAAGACCTAAGATTTGTGACTCTAAATCTTTTTTAAAAAATTAAATAATTTTATTGGGGGTTCTTACAGCCATTATAACACTCAGTACATCATCTGTATCAAGCACATTGCACACATGTTGCCACATACATTTCCAAACATTTTCCACTTGAGACCTTGGTATAAGCTCCTCTTAAAAAAAAAGCACCTCTTTCCCCTCCCCCCTTTTTTTAAATGAATCACTTTATTGGGTACTCATACACCTCCCCTCATGATCCATACATACGTCAATTGTATGCATATTTCATTTGCACACTTATTGCCATCATCACTCTCAATACATCCTCCCTCCACTTAGACCCCCAGTTCCACCTCACCATATTTCCCTTCGTCCCTCTGCCCCATGAACCTTTAATAATTTACAATTTGCTATTTCATATCATACATTGTCCAATGTGTCCCTTCACTTACTTCCCTAGTGACCATGCCCCAGAGAGGAGGTTATATGTAAATCCCTGAAATTAGTTCCCCCTTTCTACGCCACCATCCCCCCTCCTAGTATCACCACTCCCATCACTCATCCTGAGGACATATCTATCTTAAATTCCCCATGTTTCCAACTCCAGTGTACATCCCCTCTTCTAGTTGGTCTTGTCTGGTAGAACTAGGAGCATGATAGTGGGTGTGAGGAAGCATTTGAGAACTAGAGGAAAGATGCATATTTCATTGTTACTACACTGTACTTTAACTGGCTTATCTCCTCCCTGCAACCCTTCTGTAAGAGGATGTCACTTCACCTATTAATGGGTTTTGGGTCACCAATCTGTACTCCCCCCTATTTATAATGATATAATTTTAGTTCCTTGATGCCTGACACTGGATCAGCATAGCACCTCGTGGTCACGCAGGCTGGTATGCTTCTTCCTTGTCGACTTTGTTGCTTCTGAGCTGGATGGCCGCTTGTTTACGCAAGCCTTTAAGCCCCCAGACGCTTTATCTTTTGATAGCCGGGCACCATCAGCTTTCTTTACCACATTTGCTTATGCACACATTTGTCATCCGTGATCATATCAGGAAAGCGAGCACGCAATGTTATGTTTTTTAGTTCTTAAACCCTGATAACTGATCCCTTTGACAACTCATGGTCCACATGCTGGTGTGCTTCATCCATGTGGGATTTGTTGCTTCTGAGCCAGATGGTTGCTTGTTTACTCAAGGCTTTAAGACCCCAGATGCTACATCTTTTGATAGCCAGGCACCATCAGCTTTCTTAACCACCATTGCTTAGGCACACATTCGTGTTCAGTGAGAGGGTAGGGAAGGTGAGCCTCATGGAATGCCAATTCAATAGAACAAAGTGTTCTTGCATTTAGGAAGTACTTGAGTGGAGGTCCAATGCCCATCTGCTGTCCTACTACTAAGCCTATATGTGTAAGTTCATTGATCTATTTCTCCCATTGTCACATATAAATATATGCACCTATGTACATGCCTGTATTTAAACTTCTCTAAATGCTCTTTACCTCCAGCACTTTCCTCTATTTCCTTTTACTTCCCTCTTGTCCCACTATCATACTCAGCCTCCATTGGCTTTCAGTATTTTCTTTCTGTTACATTATCCTTGATCAATCCCCACTGAACTTCTCTCATCCACCTTGTCTCTAATTTTGGATCATTTGATATACCCTTATCCCTGGGCTTGTCACCACCATCTCCTTTTCCCCTCCTCCCCTTTTCCCATGGCCTGCACCCCGGAACCATCGGTCCTGTCATTTTCGCCTCCAGACTGTTCATCCAGCCTATCTTATTTAGATAGACCTGACTCTCAATCTTTATGAAAGCAGATAACCTCATTTTTCTCCCATAGAGAGGATGGAAGATTTGAACTACTCATCTTGTGGTTAATTTTAAAGGTCCAGCTTTAATGTAACAGCTTTGCCAGGGCTTCCTAATATCCTTATACACAGAAGGACATTTTATAGAGGAAAGGAGGGCATGGAAGGATGGCAATGTTGGGTTACATAGCCAAGACTGGCATGAGGGAGGCTGGAGTAAAAAAATATGAAGGATTGCTAGCAACCAGCAGAAACCAAGGAAAGGCAACAAAGGATGCTTTATTCTGACTCTCAGAGGAAGCATGGTCCCTCTGAAAGATTTGGTTATGAACTTCTAGCTTCCAGAACTGTCCTAGAAATAACTATCTATGTATGGAAGATTATAAGAGCTGTAAGAACCCCCCCATAAAATGATTTGTAAAAGAAAGAAAGAACTAGTCAGCTACTTATTGAACAATTGCTCTGTAAAGAGTTTATTATTGGATAAAGGAACTAGTACTAGTTGCAAGCCAGACTCATGGCAACCCTGGATAGAACTATACTCCAATTTTCCAATTGCTGATTCTTTCAGTAGTTCACCAAAACTTCCTTCAGGGGCACCTCTGCATGGACTCCAACCTCCAACCTTTCAGTTAACAATGGTGTGCACTACCCAGGAACTCCATTTGCCTACAGAAAGCAATTCTATATATTTGTGCCTGTTAAAATAATAACTATATTAAAGTAGTAAATATTTAACCTTGAGCACTCACACTTGCTTTTAATGGGTCATGCTTGTGAATAGCTGGTAAAAAGAATCAAGTTTCAAATCACATATACTTGAGGATGTTATTTATGAAGCGAATAGAAAGCACTCTTTTTTTTTTTTTTTGGAGAGGAGTGTTCCTAAATTATGGTACACCTTTGTACTTTATCTTTTTTTTTTTTTTTGTGGGCATCACTGCCTCTGATGGTCATGGGCACTACCCAGTGCCGCTCCTGAGAGCCACCGCTGGATTTGAACCGCCAAGCCTGCGGGCTGCTGTTCCGCACTCAGCCACGTAGGCCACCGGGACTCAGTCCATGTACTCTATCTTTTGATTTCATTGTTTCAGAATAATATTTAGAGTAGTGTATGGTTGCTGAATATTAGGAATACTGCTATGGTTTCTCTGAAATGCCTGCTAGTGGTCACTTAATTAAAAATATGCTAAAAATGTTGACATAATTGTCAATATACTTTAAATTCTGTTGAATTGATCCAAGAAGATATTGAATCAGTGTTCTTACCTTCCAAGCTATAAAATACAGCAAAATTGATAATAGCCTCCATAGCCCTTGGGGGACTGTGGTTATCAAAAATATGTACAAAGCCTTTTTCAATGAATAGAATTTTCTTTTTGAATGAACAGGAATTTTTATTGGAAAATATCCTAATGTTTAAATTCTTAAACAGTGATAGATAGGTGAACAGTGATCTATTCATGGTACTCCACTATTATTCTTGATTAATAATAATTTCTGAAAAAGTAATGTTTAAATCTATAAAAAACATAGACCTTGCTTTTGTTGAAATATTCATTGCTATCTGATGATTTGAGTATTTTAATATACCAAAATCTTAATTATTAAAACAAATATGTCTCACGTGTTATTTAAATATGTATATGCATGTATAGATATTAAATGACCTGTAGCACTTAGGATAATAAATAGAACCTTTCACATCATTTATTCCAAAAACTCAACTCCAAATCCTTTGAAAGCTGGTGCCCACACCAATGGGTTCACAAAATTCCTGGAAGAGGAATGTACCAGATGCTGAATGCAGCCCAGTTGGTGATCCACCATTATTATGTGGAGAAGCATACTGTTTTAAATGGAAACTATTTCCTTGAGAACTTGGAAAATCTTTCTCTTTCTCTTACTGAATAATAATTTCCTGAAGGGAGTCTAATATTTATATTTTATAAATACTTTAAAATGAAACCACAGCTATAAAGCTGACCTAACATTAAGTAGCAGTTAGATAGACTTTTCACTCCAACAAAACCAGTTCAAAATATTCATAAAAGGCTAGCCAATGATGGCAGCTATAGAATTCCTGAAATCCAAGATCTGCTGCCTACTTGGTAACTGGCTGTCAGCTAGCTTGCTTTGCTTGTCTCCATACTATAGACAGAAACATACTATAGATAGAAATGAAACAATATTCAGATATGGATATATTGGGGATGCAATGATTAATTAACTCAGCACAATTTTCTGAGCACCTACTATGTATATAGCACCACATATGATGCAGAAAGTGCAGCAACAGACATATCCAGTTCCTGGCCTCATGATGTTAATCAGTTCAAAAGTATGTAAGCAAAGAATTAAATGACTAAAGATTGTGATGGATCTTAGAAGGAAATAAGTTATGGATTATTTCAAATAAGTCACTGCTATTGGGTTGATTCGGACTTATAATGACCCTCTAGGGAAGAATAGGGTTGGCCTTGGGAGTCTCCCACACTAACTCTTTATAAGAGCAGAAAGCCTCATCTTCATTCTACAGAATTGCTAATGGGGTTTGAATGGCTGGCCTTGTGGTTAGCAGTCCAACAGCAATTCACAGCACCATCTGGGCTGGAATGCTACTTCTTATATGGTGGTCAGAGAAGGAAGGACCCTTTAGGAAAGATAATCTGTCATAAAGTGGTGATCTCGGTTGCCTACCGTGAGTGTACCATGTAAGGTACTGAATCGGCATGTCCAGCTGTTGGCATGTTCTCCTTATCCAAGCTGCCAGGCTCTGGATTGGAGGTGAATAGAGGACAAGAAAGGGTGGGTAATAGAGAGGAGGAGAATAAGCAGTCAGCCAAGAAAACTTGAGGAAGAAAATTCCAGGCAGAGTGAAGAGTCAGCAACTGGAAGAATTTTTAGATTGTGGAAAAGAATTGGGTGTGAGGAGTAGCACAGGGGAACCAATGAGATTGCAGCACTCGAGGTGGTGTGATCTGGTTAGAGAGGGAAGCTAGACACAGAGTCGACACACATACAAGGCCGAGGTTAGTCACCTGGATTTTAAGCTAAGTGCATTTAGAGCCTACGCTTTAAGTTAACTCCCAGACACCCACTGCCATCTAGCCAATTCTGACTCACGGTGACTTTGTACAGGGTTTCTGGGGCTGTAAGTCTTTACAAGAACTCAAAGCTTCATCTTTTGTCTGTGGAGTTACTGGTGGGCTTGAACCACAGAACTTGTGTTAGAAGCAGAGGGAAAAGAAGGACTTCCGCGTGCTGCTGTTATTTAGTCTGATTTTCATTAACGCTGTGAAGGTGGGGCCATCTCCTGAAAGCATGCTTCCTCACTACTTTTTCTGCTAGAGGAAAAAGGTCCAACTAATCACAAACGTAGGGATTAATATTTGCACACATTGTTTGAAGAATCTGTGCGCATTGGTCTGCAGGCTCTTTACTCCTTGGGAACATTGCCTTTTTCCTTTGTTCCTCTCCATCTTTCTCGAGTTTTAACATTAATTTGCTTTGAGGTTTATATTTTCATTCCATTTTTATTGGAGTATGGGGGTGAGTGGTAGCCTGAAGTAACTAAAAAAGTTATTAAATATATGAGGTCATAAGATCAAAGAAAGGGAATTAAAAAGAAAAAAACAAAACAAAAAACCCTAAATCTTCTGACTTTTTATCATTAGCAATACACGTTGATGCAGTCTAAATAATTGATAGGACCAACACTCTGGCTTTCACTTCCATTATAGGCCTCTCAATATTATATTATTTATCAACTATATTTACAATGTATGCGTTAAGAATCCCAAAGTTCAATCTTCAAAAGTGAAAATCATATTAGTTTCCCCCATGACCTGCCAGATGGGTGCAGTTGATTCTGTTGCTCAAACTAATGAAAAGTAGAACCCAAAACACAGAGGAGACTTGACACTCCTCCTACCCCACCCCCATAGTTCTATCCACAGGTAGAAAAATCTGTCATAAACTCGGTGCTCTCTGTTGCCTGCTATGGGTGTAAGATGTAAAGTCAGCCTGACCAGTGGTTGCTAAGCCAGGGACAGCCTTCCCCTTCTCCAGTGGTGCCAGGCTCCCAAGTGGAGGTGAATAGAGGACAAGAAGGGGTGGGTAGGGGTAACAGAGACCCAGATTCTGCAGCGAGCCAGGACCTGTTGATGCGTTAGTGGGTGGTAAATAGCAGCGTTTGGGAGCAGACAGATCCAACAGTGTTCATCTAACAGTGGGAATCATTATGTGCTCTGGTAGGCCTCAAGCAGTCATTCCTTTTTTTTTTTTTTTGAGGGAGAACTAATTAGAAATCAACATAAACAGAAAATGTGATAGTTGAATGGTGATGGATCTGCACGGGTATGATTCCACAGTTACTAACTTTGCATTTCGAGCAAGACAAACTTCAGTTTGTGCTAAAAACAAACTCAACTTTGTTATATTTTGAATAAACCTGAATCTTCCCACTGCATAGCATACTAAAGTAGCAGATCTGATGGCTGAAGTCTTAGCATAAGCAAACAGCAGGCGAGGGACTTGAGGTATTTTAATAGGCACAAGAAAATGTGCAAATGGGGAGTATACCATTAAAAAAGTCAGCGTCGTGTGTCACATCTAAAATCTGGAGCAGAGACCATAAATGGACTTTTCTTTTGGGTTCACAAAAATACTGGCAGAAGAAGCGCGTGCTTGCATTTTGTGAATATGACTTTGTTTTTCAGGATGAGCTTCGTTGGGTGCATGAGATGGACCCTGCACACTGCAAGAGGAATAGAGGGACTGGACTCTGTGGCTCTGGCTCTGGGTTCTGATGGAGCCCAGTTTTGAATGCCAGTTCCACCAGTTACTGAATGAATACAAAACAACTATCTCTTCTTCCATTTGTTCATTTAAACACTTACTCAACTTGCAGGCATGGGCTATCAGTGAGCTCACAGAGATGAATCAAGCCAATTGTCAGTGTGGAAGAGTTAGCAATCAGGTTATTCCTTTAGATAAAAGTTGCTTAACCTCTTTGATCCTAGCCTCATTCTCTGCAGTGGAGGATTCTCTACTTTGATGGAGATTGAGAAGATGTGTAAAGCAGGTATCAATTGCTAAGTGCCTGGGACAGAAGAGCCAATTCTAACCCAGTTGATACAAATGTCACCATTTCAGTATCACGACATTACCATCTTCAAAAATAGGTGTTGATTCCATGATCAGTGGCAGTGCTATTCCAGGAACTTGCCACACAGGAGAGAAAACAGGGTATTTGAAGCTCGATGCTTATCATCTAGTATTGTACCAATGTACTAAAGTATAAGCCAAATCGAATATCAGTTGAGGTATCTAATTTTACCACAGAAATGGCGTTGAAAATGTGCTAAAAGACTCAGCTTCTACACAAATATATAGGTAAATGCTTTTAAATTCTAAAAGTTATAAATATATAAACTAGAAGGTTCAAGAGAAATCAAATGGCCTGAGCCATTAATGGCTAAGTTAATAGAAGACTAAAGAGAACAGTTAGGAATAGCTACAAATAGAACTTGACAAAAAAGAAAACCTTTGTGAAATGAAAAAAGAGAACTTGGTGAGCAAGAGGTTTATGTAGAAACACATAAAGACTATCTAAGGAACAGTGCAGACTGTGGAATTTAAGAGGCTCTTAGAAACACAATGCTCAGCTGCTAGCAGATTGGGGATTAGAACCCTTCTGCAGTTCTGTTGACCAGCTCCCATAAAGATCACACCCTAGAAAAATGCATGAAGCCAATCGACGTCTGTGGCAGTCATATACTTATGTTAATTTTATGATTGAAATGTAGGGGCGGAGTCTAGCCTGTTAATCTGGAGATAGCCAATGAGTAGCCAATGAGGCCTCTATGTGAGCATGGCTTTCTCCTGAGACTTCTGGGAAACCTCGCAATACTTCCCTTGTGGAGATGAGAAGCTATCTTCCCCAGTTGTTGGCAGTTATTCTCAGAGACGAGGAATCACGGAAAAGACAAGATGGCAGTGTCCGAGAAGCTGGAAGAGCCGGCGGAGAGACCACACGACCTTGCTCTGATGGAGCCAGACCTCTGAAGCTGGGGCGGCCACATGGAGACCTCTGCCAGCGATGAGTTGCTTCTGCTGTTGATGGACCCTGAGCCCTGGAAGCGAGGAGTCATGTGGAGACCCCTGCCAGCACCAGGATTCTGCACCCACTGACCTGTGACTTTGTGAGTTGGAAGGAGTCTATATAGACTGATTTTGGGCATATGGGTTAATATTGGACTTAAGACTTTGAACTGGACTGGGGTCAATGTCCTGTTCCTCTTGCATAGAAACCTTTTCCTTATAACTATATGCGTGTCTTTGAAATTTGTTCCTCTAGTCTACCCGGAGAAACACAATGTCATAGGTTTATTATGAGTCAAATCAATTTTGCATCACCCACACTATACTCCCAGGGATCCCAGGTGCTATTGGCAAGGACAGCAGTTTAAACTCACCAGCCCAGGAAGAAAGAGAACTGTCCACAGGGGCAGTTCTACTGAAGTAATGGTTCGCTATAGGGTCACTAGGTATAAGAAATGACTGGGTGTCAATGAGTTTGGCTTTGGGGGTGGGGAGGCTGATAAGCACAAAGCTAATTAGTTTTTTGCTCAAAGTCATTTAACATTTTTGGAACTTTAGACGGATATAGTTCAAGCTGCTGCTTAGAACATTCTACTTGATTCGACCATCTGTGCTAAACCAGTTCCTTTGATATTTGAGGACAGGCCATATAATCTTTTACCACCAACCTTCCTGGAACTATTCTGATAAAGAAATGAATCCTGACACCCAGGGCATTAAGTGTATCATAGAATTCATTCAGCAAGTGTTTTCCTTTTTGCCTAAGACAGTTGGTAAAACCCTGTGTTTTTTGGTGAGAGAGAAGGACTTGCCGATGTAAAAACAGTATGGTAAATAACATCTAAAAGACCTTGTTAACAAGTGAGCAACTCAATATGTGGAAGCACCTTCTCGGCAGAGCTAGCATTCAAATTTGATTTTGAAAAATAAAGGGAGGAGGCTAGAGAGATGCTGAATCAGATATATCATTCAGAGAAAATGCTTACAGGTGAAGGAATGACATGATATAACTTGGTTTTGGGCATACATTTTCAGGGAGAGCGAGGAAGTTCCTTTGGGAGGAGAGACTAAAGCTTGAGAGATGGATTTGATGTGAAGCAATATTCCAGACATTGTGATTTGCTGAAGAATATAGCGTTGATGGGATGGGACAGAGTGGTGGGTGGAAGTTTATGGCTATTTTCAATGAAGATTTTGCAGAATTAATAAACAATTTTTTAATGGGCAAATGGAGAGTATTAAATACTGACTCTGTTCTTCTACCTAGGGGATTTGGACAAAAAATAAAAAAGAAATGATGCTCTTAAATGATGAGGGCATTTAGATATCCAATTAAAGTAATAGGTGATTGGAGGAGGGAGAAGAGCAGTTAGAAAGTCTGGCTTCATTTTGAGGACATAGGAACTTAGATTTGTCTTACTTCTTCCTGTAGTCCATAATAAATAGTTACTTGATATGGTGTTTGTTGTGAGGTGCCTCTGAGACAGCTCTGACTCATGTGACCCTAAATACCATACAACGGAATACTGCCTAGCCCTGCACCAGCTTCAAAACTAATATATCTTAACCCATTGAGCCAACTGGGCTATTACAACCCACTGAGAGTCGTCTTTTCTTTGGGTGACATGCCTAACACACAGTCCATCTCCAGGGACATAGGCCTCTTAATGACAAGTCCACAGAAAGTTAGCTGATGTAATTGTGACTTCTAAGAAGCATCTGGCTAAACTTCTTCCAAGACACACATGCTTATGCTTCTGGAAATCCATGGAATATTCAGTATTCTTCACCAACACCATATGTTCACATGTATAATTTTTTTTCCTCAGGTGTTTCTTGTTTCTTTTGCAGCTCTGGATGTATAAGAGGCAAATATCATGCTACAGGTTAGGTGCACCTTCTCCTTTTAACACTTTAAAGAGATTTTTGCAACATTTTTGTCCAGAGCAATATGCCATTTGATTACTGTGGCTTCAATTGACTGTGCATTGATTATGGATCCAAGTATAATGAAATCCTAGACAACTTCCATAGTTTCTTTGTTTATCACACTGTCGTTTATTGGTCTAGTTGTAAATCTTTACAAAAGCAGGTTGCATATCTTTCT
Organism: Nesogale talazaci; assembly: GCA_004026705.1. Lineage (NCBI taxonomy): Eukaryota > Metazoa > Chordata > Mammalia > Afrosoricida > Tenrecidae > Nesogale > Nesogale talazaci. The sequence goes on from PVJH01003917.1 coordinate 102,569, forward strand.
CCCATAGAGAGAATGGTTAGCAGATGAATGTTTTACCAATGGGCCAATAAGCTTCCTTGCAGTTATGAGGATTTTTAGATTCTTTACATTGAAGTATAATTCTCTTGATCAGCTCATGCTCTAAGTCCTCTTGACTTTCAGCAAGTAAGGTTGTATCTATCTATTGAAAGTTGTTAACAAACACCAATCCTGGCACCACGTTCTTCCTCATATAGTATATCTTCTCAGATTATTATTTGTTCAGCACACAAACTGGATGCATGTGGTGAAAGGATATCCAATAGGCAAGGCAAACGCACACTTAGGACATCCTCAAAACAGGGGTGCCAGGATACAAAGCAAAGACCCAACATGCTAAGTCAGTGGGACACAAGGAAAAACAAGTACCAGAGTAGAAGGGAATTAGCATGGCATGGCATTAAATTGATTTCACTTTATAGATGTTGTACACAATCGCAATTATATTTTCTTTCTCATTTTGGACCAATTGAATATCCCCTTGTGTTCACGTTTCTCTTGTTCATCACCTAATGATGTGTTGGAGGCATTGTGGTCACGTGACCTATGATGTGTTTGGTACCACAACAAGTAAAACAAAATGTACCTTAAGACTGAGTCCCTCAGGCATCAAAGAACAAAAAAAATCACACCATTGTGTATGAGGGGGAATGCCCCCAAACCCATCTGTTAGCAGCTGGACATCCCCAGAAGAGTTGCATGGAGAAGACGAGGCAGTACAGTGTAGCAATGATGAAACATACAACTTTCCTCAAGTCCTTAAATGTTCCTCCCCTCCCCCCCCACACACACTAACATGATCCCAATTCTATCTTACAAATCTGGCTAGACCAGGAAATGTACATTGATACAGATAGGAACTGGAAATACAGGGAACCCAAGATGGATGAAGGATTCAGAACCAGTGATGAGAGTGGTGATACCGGGAGGGTGGAAGGAAGGTGGGGTAGAAAGGGGGAACCAATACAAGGCTCTACATATAACCTCCTCCCTGGGGGGACAGATAACAGAGACTGGCTCATCTCCGCCGTGTGACTCTTCTGGGGATGTCACTCCCCGTCATTCACAATGGTGTGGACGAAGGGAGATATCCAACAGTGAAGAGATGAAAAAATAATAATAATTTATAAATTATCAAGGGTTCATGAGGGAACCTCATGAGCTGACACCAACCGAATGGAAAAGATCCATACTTGTGCCCATTCTAAAGAAAGATGATCCATTAAGCAGAGAGCAAATGTTTTGGGAAAGAGCATGTACAAATGTACAAATGTGCTTGACACAGTGGACAGATGTATGGATGGTGATAAGGGTTGTGTGGGGCCCCAATAAAATGATTAAAAAAAAGGATTGAATCCCTGTATTTGGATTCTGCTCTTCATCATTGCTGTACCCCTCCTTCTGGAATCAGCAACAGGCCAATCAAAAGTGAGGCTGTGGCATCAAAGGATGAAAATTGTCTACATCTTAAAGTATTATTTCAAGAAGAAAAGCACTCATGGAGATCTGTTAACTATCTCAGACCTGAAGAATTGAAGTACATGTCCCAAACCCATTGTTTTACTTACTATTACTCTAATATACATTTTTATGTTAATGCTCATATTGAATTATAAATTTTATATTTTAAATTAATCAAATTTATTGACTATTGTGAAATCAAAATTTAAAAGTGTAATGGTTTTATATCCAGGTAAAGTGAAATAATAATTAAGTGATGTGTAAAAATGAATGCTTGCAGAGGATAAAAAAGCAAAGGATTTGAGAATTCCTAAGGATAGGTTCAAAATTAACTTCCTTTTTAAGATTGTAATGACTCCAAAGAGACCTCTGTTGGATGCTAGTGCCTGTTAGGTGCAAAACATTAGAGTAGTATTTTAGTGTAGGAATTCTTAATAGCAACAAATTAATTCCTTTATTCATAAAGAGTAAAATATTTTTGAATTTGAAATTATCACATTTGTAGGGGACAGAAATACAGATCCTATCTTGTGGAGTAATTTTTCTGTTGGTGATACAAACTATTGGATCTAATGAGGGTCAATGATTGTCAACATGGCACTGGAACATTTGAAAATTTGAGTCAAAAATTTCTAGGTGGCAAACAAGCAAGCTTCTTTAGCCAGAATATATTTCAAGGATACAAAGTTAATGGTGAAAATTATGAGAAAGGGTGGTTACTTTATTCATTACTAGTCGGTGCTGTCTTGATAATAGTCACTGACTTTGGAGATAATTTTGAAGAAGAAAAAAATATTAGTGTTGCCACTAAATGGAAATGTCTGGGCTTTATTTGAACTTACTTCGATCCATATGATAACACAGTTAAAATAACCTATTGTTGTATAGATAAAGCAACTTATAAAGAACTAATAAGATTAATAGGAGACAAAGTTCAATGAACTATTTTTGATGAAACAAGAATTCACTTGGTATTTCAATTGTTCTATTGATTCCACTTCTGATCTTTCACATACAGATAGCTCAGTGTTGTTTTGGAACAATGCAGGAAACATCAAATTAAGATAGAAGTTGTACACAATCACTGTGCCAATAATAATTAATCAACAGTCAATCATTTCAGGAGGTGGAATATGAGCAAGAAAACAAAGGTATTGAAGAAAGAAGCCTAAACTGCACTGCGGGCTTTATTGAAAATCAATAAATTTACAATGAAATTTACAATGAAAATAATATCACTTGCAAGTAAAATTTTGTTGAAGATCATTCAAAAAAAGGTTGCTACTGTACATCAACAAGAAGCTGCCAGAAATTCAAATTAGATTCAGAAGAGGACAAGTCATTAGTGATGTCATTACTGATGTCAGGTGGATCTTAGCTGAAAGCAGAGCATATAATAAAGCTGTTTGTGCTTCATTGACTATGCAAAAGCATTCTACTATGTGGATTACAAAAATTCATAGATATATCATTGTGAGGAGTGGGAATTCCAAAACCCTTTATAGTGCTCATGCTGAACCTGTACATGGACCAAGAGGCATTCATTTAAACAGAACAAGATAACTATATTGCTTAGAATCAGGAAAGATGTACACTGGTGTATCCTTTCCTCATGATTATTCATGCTTATGCTGGGCAAACAGCCCAACGTGCTGGAATCTATGAAGAAGAGCATGAAATAGAACACAGCTTAACAACTCCTGATATACAGATGCGATAACTTGCCTGCTGAAAATAAAAAGCATTTGAAACACTTGCTGAAAATTAAAGACAGCACTCAGGATGGATTGCAACACAATGTAAAGGAAACAAAAACTCTCACAACTTGACCAAGAGACAGCTGATAAATAAAGAGGATTTCAAAGTTGTGATGGGTTATATTTGCCTGGATCCACAATCAATGTTCCTGGAATCAAACAGTGTATTGCATTGGGCAAATCTGCTGTACAAAAGCTCTCCGTAGTATTGAAGGGCAGGGATCTGTCACTGTAAAAACTACAGTGTGTCTGATGTAAGTCATGTATTTTATTTATTAATTTTAAAATCATTCCATCAGGGCTCTTACAGGTCTTATAACATTCCGTACATCAATTTTATCAAGCATATTTGTACACATGATGGCATTAGCATTTTCTAAACATTTGTTTTCTTTTTAAAAAATCATTTTAGTGCGGGCTGTACAATTGTTATCACAATCCACACAGCCATCCATTGTATCAAACACATTTGTACATTTGTTGCCATCATCATTCTCAAAACATTTGCATTCTACTTGAGCTGCACATTTACTTTGTCTAGTAGGATGTAACGCAGTTGATTTTTGTCTGGAAGCAATTGCTTTTTGTTCTACTGTTTAGTTATTCTATACATTTCCCACCTACCCACCCTCTGCCTTTGAAAAATAGGATGGGCCAGATCAAGTACTAACGTGTCTTCCCAATACACATTGGGGAAGTACATGCTGTAGCAATAGTTACTTTCTTTGAATTATATACTTAGCTTCTATATGGCTTAGAAAATTTTGCTGAGGATGAAACATAAGTAGGAGAAACCAATAGAGAGACTGAAAACATGGCCATCAAAATGCAGACAATAGCGTATGTGTTTTTGTTGGTTATGTGAACTAACATGCTGCCACAGTTTCAATGGATGAATCATGTTTTCCAAGATCCAGAAGTAAAATTTGAAACCTGCATCTCTACCAGGTTACTTAAATACTTTAAGAGAAGATTTTGAAAACTGTTAAAACACAATAAAACAAATACTGATCCACAAGCAATAAACAATGATGTATCTGCTCTAAAGTGTCTTTGAATGCCAGATTTCAATTTGGTGCATTCATTTCTGTACCACTCATGGCACACTTGAATCTTGCATGAAAAGAAGGCTGAAATTCTCTGAAGTTCTTTCAAAATAGAATTTCCTTTTTAAGCCATGTGAATATGCCCAATGAGAAATGCATGAAGGCAAGAAATTAAAGCAGGCTTATCCCATGACTTATAGAAACTTTTGCAGAGAGGTGGATGATTTCATTCATATATGATAGCCAAGTTTGCAGAATCAGGAAAAACAAATTTAACTAATGTAGATTTGAAAGAGTTAGTAATAGAAGATAATTATAGCAGTTACATAATCTCCTGTTAACTTGTGAAGGGGTGGAGTCTAGCCTACCACTCAGGTCATAGCCAATGAGGCATCTGCGTGGGCATGGCTTCCTCCTGAGAATTCTGGGAACTCCTGTCCTTCAGGTGGAACACATGCTTGTTGTGAGACATTCTAGCTGACAAGTCACATGGAGCTGCACTAATGGAGCCAGAGCCCTGTAGCTGAAGGAGCCACTTGGAGACTCACACCAGTGCTGAGATGCTTCCACCACCACTGCAAGACTTTCCACCCACTGGCCTGTGACCTACCTACATTCAGTATCATTGCATGTGCTGGGTTAGTCTGAAGAGGAATTTATAGACTAGTATCAATGTATGGACTGATATAGGGTTTATGGACTTATTCTGGACTGGGCTGGGATTTTTTTTACAATTGCTTTTTGATATAAAGATCTTTCTTATCTGTATATGCATATCCTGGGTTTGTTTCTCTAGTCTATCTGGATCAACACAATAATATACAATGCATGTTTTCCAATATTGATATAGCGTTATGCATATTCCTAACTTAGTGATCCACACTACACAAAAGTATACTCATTTTCATCCCTAAAATAGCTCTAAACCTCCAGAATATAACAGTAATTTAAGAAAGACTTAATTCATTATTTATATTATGTATGCAAATAGATGTTCAGCAGTGTAATTGTGGTGAAATTATTAAAGAATTTGTAAGAGCAAAGAGTAGAAAAGTTGTTACTATGACATGTTAGAGATGAAAGATCTATTGAAAAATAAAATATTGATATTTGTTATATTTGTTTTTATCACTAATTATTCTATTAAAGTCTATTTTCATTTGTTACTTTACAATCACAGGATTCTCATGAAACAAGTATCAAAACTGAATTATGAGTCCCTGATGAGAGCTGATATTCCATTGTTTAAGATCAAGGGAATTTTACACTGATGGCTGAAACAACTGAAGTCACAGATTCGTTTTCTTCATTGCTGACGATGTGAAATCTTCTAGTGCTCTTGTAGAATATGTGATGTACAGTAAAAATCTTACTACTCTATACCCATAAACTATTTGTAATCCGCTATGTGATCTCTTTTCATAAAATACCACACCGTGTGTGTGATCACTAAGACTACAGTCATATATAAAAGAAGTTGCATCAAGGATAGCTAGGATACCTACATATATGTATATACAAAAGAACTTCAAAAAGTTCATGGTAATATAGAATTACAAGATAATGGGACATTTTGGTGAACATTTTGAAGTCTTCTTGCATATAACTCACATGTACTATTCAAATGGCAGAGGAGGATGCCCCATGGATTACTAGTGTTTAGGGCTCTCGCATGCCTTAATCAAGGTCTACATCCAAATATGATGTACACCTTTTGATTTAAATCATGCAGGTATTCCCTTGTTCTGTTCAAATGACTGCCTCTTGGTTCACATGAGCAAAATTAAATGTGCTAGAATTCCTATTCTTTGCAAGGTTATCCATCGCTTCTATGATCCACACAGCCCAAGGCCTTTGCAGAGTCAATAAGACAAGATAAACATCTGTGTGAGACAGGATTTTCTAGAGAAACAAAACCAGGCCACCAAAAATGTTTAATGTATATATATCATAATAAATGGCTAATCATAAAGCAGTATGAATGGCTCGGTGCTACTCACTTGTGTGAGACAGCTAATCCACTGGCAGTCCTTTGAGTCTTAAGGGCCGCTGAGTAGCCCTCTATAGAGCAATTCAGGCTGTCTGGCCACAGGCAGCAAACAGCAATCAGCTGGATGACAGGATCCGATTGTCCCCAGCTCAAGAGATGTGTATTCCAGTAGAGTGGTGAAGCAGGGCTTTAAAGAACCTCAACTCACAGTAACACAGTCCATGAATTAGGTGTCCCAAGGGTAGTGTAGCTTAAAAATTGAGGCACAGGCCAAGCAAGGCTGGTCCAAAGATCCAAGAGCAAGAGAGAGAAAAGCGTGGCCTGCCAAGCCATTTATATGTCCTCCATTCAATTAATCTCAAATGTGTTCATTGGCCATGTTGTCACAACAAACTACCTGTCTTCATTGGCCATGTTGTCACAACAAACCTACCTATCACAACATCTTTCTTGAACTCTCTCAGCTAAGGTCCATCTGGCACCAATAATGCTAATCCCTTTCTGGTCTGATCCTTAGTTATTTTGAATCTCTGTTTCTTCATTTAAAAAAGTTGGTTAATAGTATCTGTATCACGACATTGTTTTCAGGATTAGATGAGATGACATATGTAAAAAATACCTGATAGTTGCCTTTCTTCTCCTTTTTAAAACCCTTCATATTGGTGACAAAACAAAACAAAATAATTCAAATTATTTCAGGACTCTAAATTTTGACAACTGCCATTTATGAGAGTATCAACAAATGCTGGTAAAGTTTCATTAACAAAATTATGTAAGCCATCCAACTTGCTTTCTGACACACGTTTGGAAAACTGATGCTTTAAGATCAGCTTGTGTGTTCCATGAAGTGGTCAAGGGGCTACCATAAAAGGTTTAAAAAATATCCCAGAGAGATGGATAAAAGTGGATTATTTTTAATCATGCAATATCTTAGTGTTTGTTTGGTGAAAGTAATTCCACTTGATGAATTAGAGTGAAAGAGTTCAACTATAGAAATCACTCAGTGTGCTGAAAATGGAAATTCACACAGCCAAACTATGCTACTCCATTACAAGCTTTACCTAACAATGCCAACTACGTTTATAGTGTGCATAGCATTCTTCCTATGATTGTCACAAATGTCATGCTAAGTGATGACTCCTATTCTTAGGCCATAAATTGTAAGACAAGAAAAATCCTGGGAGGTCTAATAATTCCAGTACTTTCATTCAGTTAATCTACCATCCATCTTCCTGATTCATCCTCACATGCTGCGTAGTATTTGTTTTCTAGACAAAAAAAAGTCTGTGTGTGCAATAGACTCACTTGTAATCTCCTTGCTAATTTTCAAGTCTATTTAAGCATGCATAAAAATGAAATATTATACAGATTAAAAATGATATCTAAGGGCTGAGCCCCGGAACTGCAGCCCTCGGGCTTGGTGGTTCAAATCCAGCAGCGGCTGGGTAGCACCCACGACCACCAGAGGCAGTGATGCCCACAAAAAACAAAACAAAATAATATCTAAGTTCTTGATTATCTCTACTGGATATGGTTTTTTTTCAACGTGGGCTCCATATTTCTTGTCTGAATACTGTGAAAGTTCTACAGGGCGGCTTTCATACGTGTTTCACTCACTCTCTTAATCTTTTCACTCCTGCCACACAGTCAATTAGGACTCTCGGTGAACCAATAGGATACAGTGGAATTGCCTCTGTGGATTTCCAAGCCTGTCAATATTTACAGGAGCACAGAGCCTCATCTTTCTCTCTCAGAGCACATGGGGGATTTGAACTGCTAACTTTACGGTTAGCATCTCACTGAGTAACCCACTATACCAGTAGGTCTCCTCTGAGCACATAGTAAATGTGAATGAAGAGTTGCTGGACAAGTGAATGAATTTATGTTCTTTTAATTAGGACTCAAATTAATTTCAAAAATTTTTAGATGGTCAGGGTTTATAAAAATATGATGCTAACAAATTCCTCGAAAGCACAGAAGAAAACTTACGCTATCAGATTCAAACATTAGTTTTTGAAGTTGTGACAGACCACTAACTGCCGAAGGTTAGGGTGTGCTGCAAAAAGGACATGGAAACACTTGGTGTTATTAATGTTAAAGGGACTTTAAGATCAGTCTCCTGCTTCTAGATAAATGAGATTCTGAGATCCATTTCATAGTTGATGCAACTTAATCTTTGAGCAAGTGACCTGTCTATGATTATGCAGCAGAATCTGCCTTAGAGATCAATGTATGTACCTCACAGGGGGGGCTTTTCTCACCATAGTCCAAATCCAAGAAGATCTAGATTCCAGGAAGACTGCGAGAAAGATGTGATTCTACTGCAATGAAGTTTCCATTTCATCTCCCCTCATTTCCTTTTTATTCTTTTCTTGTCTAAGCCAGGGGGTAAAATGCAGGGTTCTAGTGGGATTCAATCAGAAAAATGACTATTGTTTATCTTTGAAGCAAAATAGGGAGGAATAACATTTCACTGCAGTTGCTTTAGAACTACTTATATAGAGCGGGGCTGAGCCTCGGTGGTGTACGTGGTTGAGTGCAGGACTGCGGCCTGCGGGCTTGGCGGTTCAAATCCAACATCAGCTCTCAGGAGCAGCACTGGGTAGCTCCCACAACCACCAAAGGGCAGTGATGTCCACAAAAAAGACCGACTTAAAGAGTATGTCCTCCATGCCCCCAAAATGATTTTTCACATAAAAAAATCCTAAAATAATTCTATAAAGGTAAGACTACAGAATCCAGTGAGAAGCTCAGATTATGACTTTACAGTTATGAAACGGAACTGAAAGCCATGGCTCTAGAAATAGCTTTAGCTAAGACTTAAATCATGAAATCTGGAACACCTACTATGATTGAGTGGATTCCGACACATAGTGACCCTTCAAGATGGAGTAGAACTGCTCCTGGAGTTTCCAAGGTTTGAAATTGTGGGAGGGGCAGCCTTTGCCCTTCTCATTGCCCTTTGCCCTTCTCACACAGTGGCTAACGCGTTCAAACTGCTGACGGATACATAGCCCATTGGGTCACTCAAAAACAAAAAAACACCCATTGCCAGTTGATGGGAATTCAGAGCGACCCTATAGGGTAAGGTAGACTTGCCTCTGGGGCTTTTCAAGACTTCAACTCTTTGAGGAAGAACAAAGTCTTGTCTTTTGCTCTCATAGAGGCTGGTGGTTTCCAACCGCTGACATTGCAGTTAGTAGCCTAACATGAAGCCACTATGACACCAGGGCTCCTTTAATCAACAAGGAGTGTTAGACGTGACAGTGATGTCTCCACAGGGCAAGGGGATTGGCAATACAATGGTTAGAGCCTCCAGCTGCAGACAGACAGAAAGATGTCTGAGAGTGCCCTGCAGCAGCTCCCTGGGAGAAAGCCCCCCAGTCTATTTCTAGAAAGATAGAGCCGTGGAAACCCTCTGGGGCAGATGTCTTCTGTTCTGTAGGGGCACTGTGAGTCAGAGAAAACCCAAAGGCTGTGAATACAGGAACTCTTCAGCTCAAGTAGCCCAAGAACCATACTATATTATTCACTTTGTATCACTAATAGCAAATTCTGTACAGCAATTTTGAAATTCAGTCCATGAAGGATCTCAAACTTTAAATTACTTAACTGTGCAATGTTCTTACCTGACAGCCATTCAAAAATATTTTGCTTTCCTGGTGTGTATCAAGAAAGCACAGCAAGGAACATTAGTGAGCGCCCACTTTCTAAGGCTTGTTTGCCTAAGGTTCCACCCAGTTTTAACAAGTGATTGTGAGATAAGTATTACAACCCAGCCATTATCCTTTTTAGTATATCTTGGATAGTAATAAAGAAACCAGAGCTTACATCAGATAAAATCACAGATACATTACTTCATTTTTTGCTAGATGTGAAGAAATAACTAAGAACTGTATTTGAATCAGAATGCTGATAAGGAAATCAGTTACCCTCAACACGTCTTAAACCATTAAAACATCAATACTCTTTTAAACTGAAATGAACACATTTCCCCTAAATTCTATGCACATTAGAAATGTTATAGCTGCAGTGTTAGCTTAAAATAATATTTTGAAGTTCATATTACAGCTCATTTATATTTCTCTCGATTTCTGTCCATTTCCCTGTGTACATTACCATAATCAATGCACCAGATAGCATAAGGCTTACTGTTGCAAAGATTAATAAGAACTATCAGTTAGGAACAGTTACTTACACTTTGTTTAATCTCTAATGGAAAGGAGGTCTCTAAATATTTACACCAGAGCAGTTGTCAGAAGGAATCCTGCAAAATTGCTGGCATACTCCCAGGAGCAGGGTGTTGACCCATGGGGGAAGGGATATCTTTAGTGCTATAATTTTCAGTAGTCTTAGAATTTCAGGGAGCTAGAATATGAAGGGTTTGTATTCACCTTCAAGATAATCCTGTGTAGAGAGCCATTCAAGTTGGGCATTTGAATAACCACTTTAGTTTATGGCTGTCATAAAAATAACTTTCCATTTGCCTCAAGTTTCAGAGTAAGCAATTATTTAGTTATCAGAGACATGGTAAACAAACAGTATATGAGAAAATTAACTGGCACATGAGATGTGAAAGGACACTGAACTTTTTCTTTGGGAGGTACCTCAAGGTGTCTAATGTAGAGAGCCAACTTGTTTCTCCTCTGAGTTGCCTAGTGAGAGTCATTGGATGAGGGAGAACTGAAAACTGTGGAGACAAAGGCCAAGATAAATGTGATAGTGCTTTATAAATTAACTCAGCTGTCTGCATGTTTTTTTTTCCCTTGGAAGATTCTAAAATTAGAACTGTTCAACTCATCTTAGCATTTAGGGAGTGGATGAGTCCACGGAGAAAATACCGTGTACTAGAAAGTTTGGTGATTTCCAATTGAAATGTTGTCTTCTCAGATGAGAGTATTCTGTGTTCATGAGCCTACACCTTAATTACAAAATCAAAATCAAAGTCACTGCCATCTTGTTGATTCAACTAATAGTGACCTCGTAGTGCAGGGTTGCCTCTTTGAATTTCCCCTACCAAACCTTTATTCCAGGAGACAGCTTTATCTTTCTCCCACAGAGTGATTGCTTCAGTGAATGAGCTGCTAACCAGTAAGCTGGGAATCACAAGATCAGAAGTTCAAAACCACCATCCACTCCCTGGGGGAAACCAGAAGAAAGCAAAATCTGAGGTCAAGGGGATGCTGGCTGATAGTTAGCCCCAAAGAAAGGGTAAAACCCGTCTCGTGGGTTTCCAAGACTGTGCCTGCTTGTGGGAGCAGAAAGGCCTCTCTTTCTCCTGCAGAATGGCTGGTGGTTTCCAGGGGTCGACCTTGCTGAATACAGCTGAGCATGTCTCCACGAGACTACCAGGGCTCCGCCACAGGACACAGATGAGATGAACAGGCTAAAACCATGGCCTACGGGTTTCTGGGACTGGAGATTTTCCATGGATAGCAGGCACTAGATACCAGATGAGAGGCAGACACGACTCCCTCCAAGGTTATAAAAATAAAATCACTGCCACTGAGGCAATTATGATGAATGGCAGCCATACAAGGCAGAGTAGAACTACCCCCATAGGTCCTTGGGCTAGTAAGCCTCATCTTTCTTCCACAGAGCAGCAGGTGGTTTCAAACTGCTGACCTTGGGGTTTGTAGCCTGACACTTCAGCACTATGATGCCAGTTTATAGTAAATTCCGGGGCAGGAAAGATAGAATCTATGAGTCAGTGATTCTCAATCTATGGGCCGTGACCCCTTCGGGGGGTGGCATGACCCTTTCACAGGAGTCGTCTAAGATCTTAGGAAACACATAAATATTTCACAATATATAATTATGTATTGTTTTGTGTTTAATCACTATGCTTTAGGCTCAATTATGTTCAATTTGCAACAATTAAAATGCATCCTGCATCCTGGATGTTTACATTATGATTCATAACAGTAGCAAAATTACAGTTGTGAAATAACAATGAAAATAATTTTATGGGGGCTGAGCCCCTGTAGCGTAGTGGTTGAGTGCGGGACTGCAGCCCACAGGCTTGGCGGTTCAAATCCAGTGGCATCTCTCAGGAGCAGCACTGGGTAGTGCCCACGGCCACCAGAGGCAGTGATGCCCCCCAAAACAAACAAACAAACAAAAAAGAATTTTATGGCTGAGTGTCCCCACAACATGAATAACTGTGTTAAAGGGTCACAGCATTAGGAATGTTGAGAACCACTGCAGTCGATGGTTGTTATGCTTTAAAATGGTTAAGAGTTCCTCTGACTGAAAATCTCCCATATTCTATTAGAAATTAAGCTTGAAGACATGGGCACCTAACTGCCTAGAGGATGAAAGTCTACATCAATTGGGTATTGAAACATCAGGCCCAATACTGGTTTTAATGGCAAAGGCCATTGATTATACCAGCACTAAGAATGCATCTACATAGTCCTGCAAGTCTAAGAAGCTTCTAAAGGATGGGCCCCCTAATCTCTACTAAAAGTTTGGTTCTATATCAAAGAGATTTTCCCTCTTAAATTAGATTCAGCTTTTGTGGATGGACCAAGAATGACCATCTTGAAAGAGCATGAGATGAATGGGTGAATGCAGGCCAGAGAGCCACAGCATAGCATTGTTGGTCCTAATTTCTTGTCATCCAACAGGCAATGAGCATCTTTTTGGACACCAGATGCATACCCAAACCAAAGCAAACTCACGGTCATGAAGTCAATACTGGCTAGCAGCACCCCGGTGGGTTTCTGAGACTGTCACTGTTGGGAGTAGAATGCCTGTCTTTCTCTTGAGGAGTTGCGGGGATTGAAATAGTTGACCCTCCTGGTCGCAGCCTAGTGCATAACCACAACACCACCAGGGCTCCTTAGCCTAGATCTATATTTTGGTCATAACTGGAAGAAAAGAAGAGACTGGATTCTGTAAGAAACTTACATTCAGCTGCTCACTCTGTGCCCATTTAGTGTGTGGCCAAGTGCATTTGCCTTTATTTCTTGTATGTCAAGGTGGAAACTACACACCAGCAAAAGACTTTTGAACATCACAGGCACCTTTGACTTTCTACGTTTCCAAAAATTAGGGTTGCTCCATTCTAAAAGTGACCTCATTGTCAAATTCCAGACCAGGGGGGAACCATGGTACTTAGTGGTGCAAATGGGTTTCCCTCAGGTACTGTCCAATTGGTGGTGGTTGGCACAGTTGTACTTCATAAAACAAGGGTTCACCATGAGTTGGAGTCTACTCCACTGCAAAGGTTATTAAAGTCAATAAAAAAGAAATTAGATGTTATGTGTTGAGATATGCACAATTAAGACCCAAGAAAACCAAATATGCTGTTCAATTAAATTGGTCAAGATCAACATCCTAACTCTTGGATGTGTACAGTGCATGGGTTAAGGTTGATTTTCCATATTGTCTGCAAATTACTGGTTATCCGAGAAGGCTGCAGGAAAGAATCTGCCTACCTCTTCGTGGATTTAAAATAAACTATCCATCCACCCAACTTTTAGCATATAAATTTTTGAAAAAGGATCTAGAAGACTAAGAGTATCAAAGTCATTCTGAATCACACACAAAGTTGAAACTAACCACTTTAGGGACAGGGACCAGAAGGAGTGCAATACCTTTGCTCAACCATAGATCCATCAGGCATGACACCAGCATTTCATGGAACCCTGTCCCCTGCTTTCCTAAGGTTCACTTTTCTTCCCTTTGCTTGATGAAAGGTAGGTCTGTTTTCACCAAACAAAAGAAACCCAAAGAGGATGTTTGCTTCTATGAAAATAGGAGTAAAGCAAAACTATCCTTCAGCATGTGCTTTGTAGCAGGCATTGAAGAAGGCAGAGTGCCCCACAAAGAGGAATAGATGCTGCATCAGTGCTCCTTTCCAGAGAGCGACCTCCTGAATTAAGTGGCCACAGTGTGAACTTGAACTGTGTCTGTGAAAGCTATATGTTTTACCTGCTATTTGTTATGATGCGGGAGGTTGTTTTTTGGGCCTGGGGGCTGCTCAAAACTATTGTCCTACATAAACAAATGGCAATTTCCTCTTCAGTCCACACCGTTTTAGCTTACCAAAAAAGCTTCCTTGGAACTGCATTTGGACAGTAGAGAATTCTGCCAATTATTTCAAAGGAAAACTTGCACTTTTGTTATTAAGCGCAGATTCAATTGTGCCACAGGAATATTTCCCTATAAGAAAATGTTTATCTTATAATTTCCTGTATACTAAACATTTAAAATTAGAGCAACACTTAGTGGCTAGCACTGTTGTTTCTCCTTAGCTATTAGTAGCATCATATTTCTTTTGCCCTTGGCAAAGAGGCCATTGCCCTAGCTTTAGAGGTTTCAGACATTACTGGCTTCCGTATTACCTATTAGGATGGCTCACACATTACTACAATGCTGGCAGTTCTGTTACTGGTATTTCAAACACCAGAGGGTCACTAATTGAACAGGTAGCAGCCAAGTTTCCATACTAAAGACTAGTCAAAGAGCAAGGAATAGGTTATCCACTTCTTAGGGACCAATCACTGAAAACCTTATGGGTATCAGCGGTTTTCAGCGCTTGCTTTGGTCTACCGGAAGAACAAACAAACCCCTCTTAGAAGACATACAATCAGGATGTTTCTTAGAATCAAGTACTAAGTTCCACGTATGTGTGCTTGCACTTCTGCAGGCAGACAAGGTAGTGGATAAGATGTTAGTGTATGCATGGATACTCCTCTTCCATGCGTGATAAGGTTATTTGGAGGGAAAAAACCTGGTAGAAAAGTATTGCTTTCTGGTTTATTTCCTGCTCTCTGTAAATCATAATTGCTTCCAATTGTCAGGCACAAGTAAAGAGGTCTGAGCAGGGGCCAGTGGCTCAAGCGCACTGCGAGATCTCTGTTCCCAAGGAGCCTGGCTTTCCTCACTCTAATTACTCTTGGCGATTGTGGTTTCTGGGATTTGGCGGAGTGATTCATTGGAACCCAGATTCTTCCAAGGAGCCCCCTGACCCAGCAGAATTAAGTCTCACAGGAAGCCCAGACTTCCACCTGACACGGAGCTGTCCCTGGTGTAGAGCAAGGCTTTATAATCCTTCATGGACTAGGAAAGAATAATAAACAAGGTTGAATGAAGAGCGCGGGCCAAAGAGGAGTGTATTAGGAGTGCCGTGAAAACATAAAGTTCGTGAATAAACAACCAACAAACCACAAAACACAACCAATTAGGATGGCGTTGAAACTAGGCCATTTACAGTAGCTTTACTGATTGCTAGCAGTGAGTCTAGAGGTGGTTAGGTAGTGTCGAAATTATAAACATTGTGGGAGGGGGAGTCAGGAGGGAGGGGAAATATGGGAAGCTGGGGGCCTATGTGGAAGGAGGATGTTTCCAGAATGATGATGGCAACAAATGTGCAAATGTGGACTGCATACAATTGATGTATGTATTGATCATGATAAGAGTTATCAAGTCCCCAATAAAATTATTTAAAAAATAAATTAATTCTAAAAAAAAGAAATTATAAACATTAAGGATACATTCCCTCTCAGTCAATTTCCTCACCATCTCTCTGTCAGATTTTTCCTAGAAAAACAACACTGAAAAACTCATGCCATGGAGCGGATTCAGACTCACAGTGACCCTGTGAGATGGGGAGAACTGCCCCTGTGGGGCTTCTCCAAGTGCCAGCCATCTGATAAGAGATGAGAAAGAGGGCATTTGTCCTTAAGGATCAGAGGCTGTGGGGCTCAGTGGTAGACTTTTCCCCTTCCATTTGGAAGATATGTGTTCAGTTTTCAACCGGTGTACTTTCACGCAGTCACCACCTGAATGTCCAGGGATGGTTGCCTGTGGCTTTATATTATATTATATTATATTATATATTACATACATTTAAATTATTTTATTGGGGGCTCGGCAACTCTTATAAAAATTCATCCATGCATCCATTGTGTGAAGCACATGTGTACATTTGTTGCCCTTATCATTCTCATGCATTTGCTTTCCACTTGAGCTCCTCATTTTACCTCTCTCCCTTAAGAATACTGGATAAAAAAAAAGAATACTGGATAATTTATTATTATTATTTTGTCATGTCTTACACTGTCTGATGTTTTCTCCCTTCACCCACTTCCCTGCTGTCCCCAACACAGGGAGGACGTTATACATAGATCCTTATAATCAGTTCTCCCTTTCCACCACATCTTTTCTCCACCCTCTTGGTATCACCACTCTCACCACTGGTCCTGACGGGATCATCTGTCTTGGATTTCCCATGTTTCCAGTTCCTATCTGTACTCATGCCTGTCCTCTAACTGGATTTATAAGGTAGAATTGAGATCATGATAGTGGGGGTAGGGGGGTTAAAAGCATTAAAGATCTAGAGGAAAGTTGTATGTTCCATTGTTGCTAGTTGCCATATTATTGTCTAACGGGTTCTAATGTCCCTGCTAAACTAAGACAAATTAAGCCAAGAGGTCTGGTGACTTCTGAAAATTAGACACTGAAAACCTTCACTAGTTGATCCTTGGGAAAGCATAGGACCTGGCAGTGTTCATCTTCCTTGTGTTTGATGGTAACTGCCAACATCCATCTTTATGTAGTTTTGAAAAATATTTTTAAGTATACCTCATCTTCTACAGTTGTCCTGTTTGCTTCCTCACCCGACCAGAGCACAACAAACAGCACACCTGCCAATGACTTACACCTCGCAATGTTCTGATTCAGGGAAGCGGGGACCTATGAAACTCATGCTCATGTCCTGCTGTCTGAAGTTTGCTTTCTTTTCTTGAGATCATTGACTGAGAATTCTTCCTCCGACAGTCTTATCTGTTCTCTTTACTGCTGCATGGTTAGCAAGAGTCTGAGATAAATAATACTGTGCTCTCAATGTGCATTATATATAAAACAGCTATTTGTTCAAATATCATATTCTGTCTGGCCAACCTTCGAGAATCCAGCATTGTTTTAAACAGTTACTCAGTTCCCTTAGTTGAGAAAGTGAGACTACCTTTCTATTTTGATTGTACATCAGAATCTTCCGTATTTCTTATTTAAAAACACAGATGTCCAAGGGCCCACCCCAAGAGATCCTGCTTCAGCTGGGTTTGGATGCAGTCTGGACACTGGGTTTTTGAAAAAGATCTCCAAGTGACTATTCTATGAACTCAAGGTGGGAACTACCGTGTCATGAGTCCAGGGTTCCTTGTGGAGGTTCCTGTTAATGTAAATGGCAAAAATGAAATAAACATCCAGCAGATGGTATGAAACAAGTAGAAGATAACTTTTCTTGATTGCAAAAACTATTCAAGGAAATATTTATTGTGGTAGTAAATTACATAGAGCATTTTGACGTTTAATGATGAGATTAAACACTTTGCCTATATCCTCAGGTTTGGGGTTAGTCTTCTTTCGGATATGCACAGCAGTACACCATTTTGTATAATTGGCATGATTTTATAGCTTCTAATGAAAACAGAATAACAAGAATGCAGGAACATGTTTAAAAACCAAGACAGGATGTAGAGTTGAGGAAGGAAGTTGTGAGGGAGACAACTAAGAAGCAGAAATAAGCTTGCATCACAAATCTTTGTAGAAGACATGTGGTTGGTTAA
Organism: Nesogale talazaci; assembly: GCA_004026705.1. Classification (NCBI taxonomy): domain Eukaryota; kingdom Metazoa; phylum Chordata; class Mammalia; order Afrosoricida; family Tenrecidae; genus Nesogale; species Nesogale talazaci. Next base: position 120,420 of record PVJH01003917.1, read on the forward strand.
TTGTGAAGGAAAGGAGAATGAACAGATAAGAGAAAGGAATAAATAGAAAAAGGGGAGGTTTAAGAAAGGAACTCAAGTATCAATCCCAAGAGTTGGGATTTTATGAAGGGATTGAAGGGGCACATAGACTTGGAGTTAGTCTTTGACTGGACTCCAATCCTCAAGTGATTTTAGGCAACCAAAGTGAAGCTATTGGCACTTTCCTTCCAGGGTGGTTGTGGGATTAAATGTGGCAGTATTTGCAAAACCATCAAGTTCAGAGTCTGGCAATTTTGATGACTAAAACGTGGCAGCTATTTAAATAGTAATCATTAATACAATATGCAACTTAACAGCAAGTATGTCTACAGTGAGGTAAAATCTCCCTAGATAAAAGTGACTTTGAGAAGTACTGACCTATGGTTTGACATGAGGCAGGTACACAAACTTTTATCATTTTGCTTTCTTATGAACAAAATGTGAATGGTGCCTCCCACGCGTCTTAGGAAGCTTTTGCCAAGATGACGAGTTCATACCTGTGAGGTCCCTTTGTATGACAGGATCATAAAATAATGAGAAAATAGCTGTTCTTTTTCTTACCAAACAGAACAAGCATATGCTAAGAAAACAGTGTTCTAAAATAAGCAGCTCACAAATTATGTTATTTTATATTGTGTGGTGGTGGTTTGTATTATGTGGTTATAAAATGGGAACTGATTTACCACTCACTCTCAGGAATGTGCTTTGTATTGGGGTATAATTATAAATATGCTTACCAGCTAGTTTTCTGAGAACGATTTTTGGGAATGGATGTAGTACATTGCATTATTGAGTATCCGCTTTGGAAAGATGTTTTAAGGTTGCTAAAATGAATCCCATGCTTATGGCAGGCGAGCTCTCTGCAGAGGGAAGGGAGGAAAACAGACGCACTGGAAAATAAAACCTGTTTCTGATGAAGAAAACTCATACTGAGCAGTAGGAGGAAGAGTAGTAGTAGGGTTTGGCTCCTTCTGAGGCTGAAAGATTACTCAGCAGGATTGTTGATCTGTGGTGAAGTGACAGAGTCCTACAGGTGATGAGACATCCAAGCATCATCTTCAGTGAATGATGCACTAACTTTTGACTGCAGCTTAGGGTACTAGTCAGCATTCTTTTTGTAACACAGCCTCACTCTCTCTTTTATCAGTCAGGTCTGACTCACATGACCCTGCAAGGCAGAGCACAACCGTACCTATGGGTTTCTGAGGCTGCAAGTTATTTTGTAAATAGAAAAAGACTTACCTTTCTCCCATGGAGCAGCTGGTGGTTACAAACGGTGGACCATGTAATTAACAGCCCCAGTACATATCCCACTCTGGTACATTAGGTGATTTGTCTACTTAAACTCTTTGGTGTAGCATTCTCAACCATGCTTTCTCATTTTTATAGCACTCTGGATAAGGAATCACCATTGAGACAGCTGCACCTAACTGTTTAAACAGACAACGTGTACCTCATGCACTACCTGGAGTAATTCTCAATGCCAGCAAAGTTAATCACTTTTGTGAAACCCTGAGACACATTTAGATTTGATCTGAAGTGTTCACCTATCACTTTCATGTTGGTTACTCTACAGTACTTCTCAGTTCCTGGTTTTCTTTGAAAGTTTAGTTCTGAGTTCCTAGCTGTCCTGCTGCTCCCTACTGAAGTTTCTTAACCCAAATCTGCCTCACCTGTTTTCCTGACATTCTGTTTGCCTCCATCATTCTTATGTCCGCCAGTACCTTAGGCCTTATATATTAACTCTCACTCCTTTTCTGTCATGTCTAAATTGCTGTCATGATCTATTGAAGGGATGAACTTAAGTGATCTTCTGTATGCCAGCTTGTACTGTGGTGGCTTGGGACTTGTGATGCTATGAAATACAATACGAGTTTTTCAACAGGATCACCCAGAGTGGGCAGCTTTCAATGGAGCTTCAACAGAAGAACACTAAGACACACTGGGAAGAAGAACAAGGCAGTGTACATCTAAAAAATGTAGCCAGTGAAACCATCGTGAGCAGCAAGCAAATAAAAATGGAATTTTTAGTATGAATGAGCTGACATGGACTGGTACTGGCGATTTTGGATCACACAAATTGATGGTCTCACATATCAGAAACGACAGCATGAACAGCAGCATCACATTCATCATCAAAAAGAACATTTCTGGATATATCCTGAAGCACAGTTCTGCCAGTGATAGCATAGTATCTATATGCCTACAAGAAGGACTAAATCACATCATTATTGTATTCTCTATCCCTATTACTATTATTCAGATATTTATGTACCACCACCAATGGCCAAAGATGAAGGACGTTTATATCTTTACCAACATCAGTAGTATGAAATTGATCAAACACACACTCAAAATATATTGACACTTACTGCTCACTGGAAAAATTAGAAACAAAAAAGGTTCAGCAGTTAGACAAGAAGTCCAAAGATGGAGAGTGCATACAGTTTTACAAAACAATTCATTGGGAATGGTTGTCTTCAACAGCATGAATGGCAAATGTACACGTAGACATTGCCAGATGAAATGTGAAGGATTCAAATGGGCTACATCTGTGCAAAGGGATGATGAAGCTAGAAAAAGGGCAGGGATCCATGGTAGACTAGACCACAAACTAGTCATATACAAATTCAAGTTGAAAGGGCAGAAAATTAAAAACAAATCCTTGAGAGCCAGCACATGAATTTGACCATATCTGATCTGAATCTTAGAGGCTATCTCAAGAATAGAGTTGATGCATTGAATAGTAATGACCCAAGAATGAACAAGGATACAAATATATCCAGGGCATCATACACAAAAAAGGCAATAGAGAGCTAGGAAAGAAAGAAAATATCAAAATGTATATTAGATGAGACTAGGAAACTTGCTTTTGAACACAGAGGAACTAATAGGGGGAAATAGCTGAGCATAAAATTTCAAAAGGCAGATCAAGAAGACAAAGTAGAGGATTGTAAAGAAACTTTCAGAGACAGTGAGCTGGAAGACCAAAAAGGAAGAGCCTGAGAGAAGTAAAAGCAAAACCAAACCAAAAAGTCAAGACTTTCCTTGTAATATTGAAGGAGGATTCCTTGGACAAAAGAGTAAACTAACCTGGAAGGATCAAAACTAACTATATGGAATACAAAGTGTCACCATCCCAAAAAGAGCTGGTCTATGTTGAAACAGCTCAGGAGGTAGTATTTGAATTCCAAATGACACTGAAGAAACGAGGTAAAGCTCCAGATATAGATGGAATACTAATTGAGGCATTTCAACAAAGGGATGCCAGCGAGGAAACACTCACTTGTCCACGCTTGACCAACTGACTCACTCATCACATGACCAAGTGACTGGAAGAGATCTATGCATATGTTCATTCCAAAGAAAGGGAATTAAATGGATTTTGGACATTATCCAGTAATTCCATTACTCATACATAAGTAAAATTTAGCTGAAATTAATTCAAGAAGGGGCATTCAAGGTGGTGTTTAGTGGGTGTTGCATGAAAGCATAGAACACCAGAAAGATGATTACTTGTGTTTCATTGATTATCTACATTTTCCTGTATGCAACATAACAAATTATTAATAATAGTTTGCAAAGAATGGGAATATCAGAACACTTAACTTTGCTCATGTAAAACGTCTACGTAGACCAAGTCATTCAGACAGAACAAGGAAAACTACATGCTTAAATCAGAAAAAGTGTGTGTCATGGCAATTCCATTCCACTAATTCAATCTGTATGCTGATTCACTCTGAGAAACTGAATTATATGAAAAACAATGCATCATGGGGTTATAGGAAGACTCATCAACAACCTACTATATGCAGATACCACAACCTTGCTTTCTGAAAGCAGGGAGACTTGATACTTGAAAAGTTAAAGACTACAACCTTAACTATGAATTACTAAATATACTTCAAAAGAAATAAAAACAGAATTCTCACACTGAACCAATTGAAAATATCATGGAAAAAGAATAAGGATTGAAATTGTCAGACTTTATTTTACCTGGATCTACTGTCAAAGGAAGCAACAGTTAAGAAATCAAAGATAGTAAGTATTTCATTGGATAAATACCCTGCACAAGACCTTATCTGAGATTTCACTTTGCATACTAAAAGTATACTTGGCCCAAACCAGGGTATTGCCATTCCCCCACATACATGTGGAAGTTGGACAATGAATAAAGAGGGCAGAAGAAAGTTGGTTGCCTTTCAGTTAATGTGTGGGTGAAGAATATTAAGTTCATAATACACTTTCCAGAGAACTAGCAAATCTGTTAGGAAGGAATGAAAATACAGGTAGAATGGTCTTCAAAAGTGAGGCTACAGAGACTTTATCTTACATAATTTGGAAATGTCATCAGGAAGGATTGGTCCCTAAGACAGAAATACTAGTTGGTAAAATAGAGGGTCTTGAGAAAAGAGGAAGACCTTAAAGGAGATGGACTATCACAGAGGCCCTAAGAATGGCCTTAAACCAGGCAACAATTGTGAAGCTTTCCTCTCAAGGCTGGGGAGTGTTGTGCACAGGGCCATTGTGAATCAAAATCTACTCACCATATATCCTCTTGCTGAATCAGACACTGTCATAAGCGCAGAATCCTATTCCCTTAAAAATCTTGTTTATTGTGTTTACCTCTCATTATTATCACAAGTCACTCATGACAGCCTGCCACTGTAGAGAAACTTTGAAGCATCTCTACAGTTGGTCTTATAAACTAGCTGGCTGTAACCCCCAACCAAAGGATAAGCTGCTGTCAACTTCATAAGCAGATGGTTGCCATGGTTCTGGTTTTCAGGCACTAAAAATTGTCAAGCCAGGGGCATATCACAGTTAATCCCTATTAGCTAATCTTTTAGGTGCATTTACATATAAGTGGATGCTTACACTCATCTGCATTTTTCCTTCTGTTATTCTATTTTAGAATAGGAGTCCAGGTATCACAATGGCTTTGTGTTCGACTGCTAAGAGAAAGATGATCAATTTGAATTTATTCCATGGCTGCACTGGGAAAGAGACCTGTAGGTCTGTTGCTGTAAAGATTATAGCCTAAGAAATATTATTGGGGCAGTCTGCATCATCCCATGGGACCACCTTGAGTTGGAATCAATTTAACATTGCTAAATAAAACAACATGATACTTTTATTGTAACACATCCACCCCAAATTTTTAATTCCATGTTTCTACAAACTTTTGAAGTCCCTTCATGTGAGCTGTCTTTGCATAACACAAAGCCTTTCACGGACCAACATTTTCACATCTATAATTCTGTGACGTTATTTTGGTTGATTATATTATAAACAACCAACCAACCAAACAAAAACCAACCTAGATTAGCGGTTCTCAACCTGTGGGTCATGACCCCTTTGGGGGTCAAATGAACCTTTCACAGGGGTCGCCCGATTCATAACAGAAGCAAAATTACAATTATGAAGTAGCAATGATTTGGGGTTTTATTGTTGGTGGTCACCACAATATGAGGAACTGTATTAAAAGGCCATGGCATTAGGAAGGTTGAGAACCACTGTTCTGGATAGATAATGATTATTTGCATTCTTAATTTTTAAGTACTGATCTTGTTGCATAAAACAGCTAACTACAGAAAGGCTGCTTAGCTTCCTAATCATGATATATCGTCTGCTTTGAAAAGATTAAATTTTCAAGAGATGATAGGGATTGTTTAAAGTGAAGTCTTAGATAGTTCTCCTCTTTCACAGACAAGCAACTGGAATGTAACTTAGTGTGGTAAAAGGACTTTCTTGAGGTACACATCTACTAGTGAAAAACCTGGATAGTGCATTCTCCCCAAGGGACACAAGGCTTTTCCTGGATGCTTTTTCAATTCTCGGTATCTACCATGAACTTATCAATGCTTGTGGTTAAAGTCAGATGATACACTAAGAAATATTCTGGAGATTAAAATAAATCCTTGCATAAAACATAGAGACAGCAAAAATCTATCAAGCTATATTCATACTGGCAAACATATTCTTTGGTGGCACCAGGATTAGAGCAAGACTAAAACCTTCTGATATGTAAATGATACTTTTTATAGAAGCAGACATTCCTTGACACATTTACTTATACAGATTGGAAAATACAATTTTCTGTATGAATTGCAACTTATTTAAACAACAAAAATGCTCACGCCATGACCACTAAACAGCCCCATGATAAAAATTGAAGTTGTCAGGGATTTTATTTTACTTGGGTCCATAAAAAAAAAAGCTCCTGGAAGCAGCTGTCAAGGCATCAATAATGTCAAGACATTACAGACATTAAAAAATCTGTAAAAGACCTCTTTAAAGTGTTAAAGAGCAAAGATGTCACTTTGAAGATGGAGGGACACTTGACCCAAGCCATGGCGTTTTACACTTTCTCACATGTATGCAAATACTGGATAATGATTAAAGAAGACAGCTTGATGGCTTTGAATTAGGTCGCTGATGAATATTTAGCTCCAGACGGCCAAAAGAATGGAAACAAATCTATGTTGGTAAAAGTGCAGCCAGAATGCACCTTAAAAGGGAGGATGCATAGCCTTCTCCTCCCTTACTCAGGACCTTTTCCCAGGGGGTGAGGCTAGATGCTGGAGAAGGACATCATGCTGGGTCAATTTAAGTGTCAGGGAAAAATAGAAAGACCCTCAGTGAAATGGACTGGCACGGTGATGTCAACATGGGCTCCAATGTAGCAATGATGGTGAGGAGAGAAGTATGACCTATGTAGGTTGTAGATAGGCTCATTAAAGACCAGCATTCTTTAATACCAAGGAATTTTCCCTGTAAGAATTGCAGGAACAGCAGATGGTAAGTAGGTACACTACTAAGATTATAAATAAGGCATAAATGTTCTTATCAGATTAGAGGTACCTGAGACCATATTTTTTTCAATGAAAATTCGAAATTATTCATACTTTTCACATGTGAAAAGAATTCTGAGATTTTGATGAAAAGTTTCATATTGTTAGAATCTTTGGAGCAGAAAATGGGATTTCTTTGTGTTCAATAGAACTCAGATGCTGAGCTTTCTCAACAACCCCGACCTGTTCAAGAATGGAACGTTCCATTCTTTTCAGCATCGTGGAATGGCTCCTTCAATTAGAATGCTCATGATATTATTGAATGGAAAGATCTAAGGGGTTGAATTAAAACAAAATTAGAATCAATGGATTGCACCCTTTTCAGTTATATGTGGAATATTCTGTTAAGGTGCAATTACATAGCATTTTAAACCTACTTGTTTAACAGCTAAAACCCTGAGAAAGAAATTCCCAACCAAGAAAGCAATTTTATTTTCTTCAAGATAAAATCAATGCAAAAAACCCCACTGCATACATAATTTTTATGCAAAACATGTAAGTCACCATTCTCAAAGAAATACCACTGTGGGGCCCAGTTAGAAGTAACCCTACCCAAGTGAAACATGTAATTTCAACATAGTGTCTTGCATGATCCTTACCATGCTCTCAAAACTGAATGATGTTTTCCTAATGGTAACCAAAGTTGATTCTTACATTTCATGAAACACAATATCCACTCTGATGGCATTTCAAGAATTCACTACTTGCAGAAATATTGGTGTGTGTGTCTTGTGCATGTGTGAGTGTGTGTGTGTGTGTGTGTGTGTGTGTGATAGTGAGGAAGTGGGAAGAGAGAGGTCAGGGTAACATTCACAATGTAACATTTGGAAAGTGGTAGGAGGGGAATGAGAGTTTAGTAAATCACTATTCTTAGAGTTCTTACATAGTTTCATAGTTCATTTTTGTAATTACAGAGGGTTTTTCGGTTCTTAATTTTACAAAAGGTTGTGATAACTCTGATAATATTCTACTAGTGTTGTAATGCTGCATTAAAAAAAGATTAACCATTTAACTAAGTTTCCTGGAAAATACTTCAGACATTTTATCACAACCTGAAGATCTCTTCTCCTGTTCAAACCATCTAAAAATAATCAATGACAAGTGACTTCATTTTATAGTAGGATAGTATATTCCCATAATAACTTGAAAATCTAATTTTATTGCATGTTGTAATTTCCGTTCACACTTTTCTGGGGATCTAGTTAAATGCTAGGGAAATGTTTAATAGGGGAAATAGCTTAACAAATCTTACCCATTTCTGCATGTTTAAATCTTGTCCATACTTCATGCTTAAAGGAACACTGAAATGATGAGTTCCACAAAAGTTTCATATTCATTTTTATTTCTTTTTTTAATTTACAATAATTTGGGACTAAAAAGGAAGCTTTAAAGACTACTTTTAATCTTCTCAATAAAATTATTTTACTGACAAAAGAAATTAAGAATTAAGGTAATAAAGTAAGGTGATATTTTAAGACATGATCCTTAGTGGGTATTATAATTATCATTATAATTAGAATTTATAAAAACTAAATGCATTTTTCTTGCATTTAGAGATTTCCAGTACTGCTTATGGATTAGAATTTGAAGCTTTACTTAATAAAGATATCAACTAATAGGTGACGGTGTATACTTTACCTCATTTTTATTCTTGTCTTTATTTTTAATGGTGACAAAAGTAGATATTGCAAATTGTATGGTGGAATTCGATTATGCTAGTTCAGTTATCTTGTTACTTTGCATGTTTAGCCATTTTAGCCATCAAGAGCATGTCAGAATGTCAAAGAATGATTCAACATTGGAGAGAACATAATGAACAATGGCAATTACATTCCAAGACATCTTTAGAACTTTATTACTGTTAAAATGATTTCCTTTGCATTCATGTTCCTTTTCTGAGTATCTTAATGAATGCCTTAAAGGCTTTATTGATTGTACCATGGGACACTTCATCATGATTATGCAAACAGTAGATTGTTGAAAACTTGAAATTATTTGAAACCCCCAAACCAAATGGATGGCATCAAATAAAAGGGATTTTCTAGGGCATCTGATATTCCTAATGATGACCTAGTAGCACAGTATGATCCTACAATGCCCACTGACTAAACAAATAATACATTCTATATAGTTTGCTTTACTATCATTAATAGTCATTTTCGTCTTGGGTATTAGGGGCTAATGAGTGATAGTTGTACAGATAAATCTCAGTTTAATATTTTCACATTCCGAACAGCTAATTCTCCAGTGATATTGGATAAATGATGGTCTGAAGATATTCAAATGTGCTACTTAATTACACTGATATCTTCGCTGTGATAAAGATCAGCATTGTAGCTTAAGTAACTGTGAGCCTCATGGCAAGAGCCAAGATCTATTTATAAGTATGGCTTTGTGAGAGTTACTCAACTTTTATGTCTTGGATTTCTCTTTCAGCAAAATGAGAATACTAACATTTGCTCCAATGTTTCAAGTGACTACTTATGAGTTTAAGTGAGCTAGCTCAAGTATAAATGCATTTCCATTATCAACTACTAGAGGAGCCCTAATGGTGTATTTGTTGTGTGCTGGGCTGTTCCAAGCCAGACCAGGAGTTCAAGATCACCAGCTGCTCCCGAGACAGACAGGACTTTCTAACCTGGTCAACAGTCACATGCTCAGAAGCACACATGGACAATTCTATCCTGACCTGATGGGGTCACTATAAGTCCACATCAATGAGAAAATATGATTGTTTTATTATGTCAAATATGATCTATAACTTTATTAGCAGAAAACCTGGGTTTCACAAGTTGTACCAAGCTGAAAGACTTTGCTGAAAATGAGTTTAAAAAGCTCAAGGTTCTTAAGTTTAGCACCTTGTCCTTAAAATTAACTCCCATGTCTGTAACTATTGCCAGCTGGTGACTTTGAATAGGATCTCATTTAATTTCTATCTTGAATAAAGTCGATTTTATCACCTGTAGGAGCTGTTATATCTATCTATCTATCTATCTATCTATCTATCTATCTATCTATCTACCTATGTGCAAAAGTTGAAGATAATATTGAAAGTGTTGTTATTTTTATACAGAGGAAGTAGATCACTAGTCTTCAATAAAACAAGAAGAAATGAAAACTCATTGCTTTAGGAAAGGAGGACAAGCTTGATGTGGCTCTTATTTCTGAAGCTAAGTCCTGATTGCTTTCACTTTATGGTATTAAAAATCATGAGAATTTATGTGTGTGAAAAATTTCAATCCTAACACCCAGAGATCATTAAAGAAATCCTGAAATCATAATGTCTAGACTCAAATCTTCTCTCTCAAGTCTTTAACATATATGTTTGAGAAAGTGAGCCAAATGTATCTACCCATCAACAGAAATACCCTTAAATATTCACCTTTGCTCCCTTCTGAATTTATACTACCTACGTACAAAAGCGGATCCTCTTAATTACCACTTTATCTATTTTTCTTTTTAAAATGTTTTCCAAGTCTTTATTGGAGAAGTTCTTATTCGTTTCTTCCAGAAATTTCCCAAACAGAAAAGGTTTACTGTTAAGTAAATAACCCGTAGGTACACATGCAGTTTGACCTCTAGGCTCTGGACTTTTAGGAAGGAAATCTCACCCAGTACCAGGCTGCACCTGCCAAGTAAAATCTAGTCTGTCTCCTCATGAGACGCAAGGGGTCGCCCCTCTCCCAGGGTTGGAGCAGTCACCCCCACTGCACAAGAGAATTCCAATGCAGGGCGGGGGCGCGAGCGGGGGGGGCGGGAAAGCCAGCCCCATCCTCGGTGGGACCGCCTCCAGCCCACTCCCACAACATTACAGGAATTTCATCCCAATTACACCTATTCTCTCTCTCTCTCTCTCTCTCTCTCTCTCTCTCCCCCCCCACCCGCCGCCCCCCTCCCCCGACTAGGGACACGAATAGCAGCTTGTCTTTTAACTTAGCAATAGTGCAAAAGTCTAAGCCATGGAGTACCCCACTTTCTGCTCGTTCTCCGAACCCCACAGTGGTGGCAGCGGGCTGGGGATGATGGACAGCAGCGAGGAGAACGCGTTCTGTTCTGGGTCTCCCTTCTGAAGCGAGAGCCCTCAGACAACACATGCAGATGCTACTGGGCACTCTGCTTCCTAGGACCCTGTTGCGACCCAGCAAGTGTGAACTCCCTGCAGGTTCTCGGGGTCCTCCGTAGGGGTGACACGGGGGAGCTGTGGGCGCGCACTGGAAGAGCTGAGGAGAAGGAGGGTGCTGTCCTTCGGTCTGGCTTCCCTTTGCCCACCGACCTGAGACTCAAGACAGAGACCATGGAAGAGGGAGGCAGGGAGGGCACCGTAGCCGCGGGGCCACGGCTGGAGCCCCGGTTGCTCCTTCCGTTAGGCGGCCGCCTCGGCGGAGTGCAAGAGTGGGTGGGAAGTTACGAGAACACAAACCCTTCGGAAGCCAAGCATAATAAACCGGATGGCCTGACACGCCGCCCGCCGAGTCGAGGCTCGCCGGCCCCCTGCTACGCCAGCCTCGCGGCGCAGAGTCTGCGTCGGCTGGAGCGCCAGGGGCTGGGGCCCAGCCACGATTTGAAAGGCAATTTTCAGGTGAATCAAACCTTGTCTGCCTGAGGCGAGCGGCACAAAGGGAGCTTTCAGGGGACCCTCTGGCCGGGCGGCGCGGGGCCCAGAAGACCAGCGGCGGAGCGCGAGTGCGGACTAGGCATCTCGCACCAGCGGGAGGAGCTGCTGTCCCCAGAGGCTTTGCAAGAGTAGGGTGAGGAGAGGGCTCCACGTCGGTGACCAGGCAACCGCGCTCACCCGTGGTACCCCGTCGCGGAGATGTGGGGGTTCACAGCAAAAGCCTGGTTCGGTGCCCTGCGTGCCTGGAAAGACGTTCTTCCTCGGGACCCTCCAGCACCCCCACCGTGGGAGCCTGGGACCCCCGCCACTCCCCCTACTCTGCTGTCTGCATGCTGTCTGCTGTCTGCATGAGCCCCGGCAGACACAGACGTCGGAGCGGTCAGAGTACATGGAGACCCCTAGCAGGGAAAGGTGCCCCCCAGGGCCCCCGCCTCCTCCTTTCCTCTTCTCCAAATGATGCCACCTTTCACCTGCCAGCCTGGGCTGGCGGTTACCGCGGGTGTGCCCTTTGACTGTCAGCTAGCGCACCCTGGCTAGCAGTCTTCCCAAGCAAGTCTTCAGGCTCCAGGAGTAGCGATGAGCGGAAGGGAGCCTAATCTGTAAGGGAAATTCGCCCCCTTCGTTCGAGGTCCGCCCCCCAACAGGCTCCCTGGGAAGGGTTTGAGGAGGACGAGTAAGGGTCTCTGAAAAACAAGCGGCCCGCGGAGCCAGCTGCGCACAGACAGGGCCACTGGATTCCTGGCCGCAGTTTAGATGAGCAGACCCTTCCAACCCCCAATCCCCCAGTCGCGCTAGTCCATGGTGCCCCGCGCTGCCCCTCCACTCCTGGGGGTTTGCTGGCGGGGGAGGGGGTGCGGAGCAGCTGCACAGACCCTCATTCGTCGGCGCGGGCCTTCCCCCAGATTCAGTGGGTCGGTGGGGGCTTCTGGGAGGACCCAGCGCTGCGTCTGGACCAAGTCGCGGGAACCCCCGCGCGAGGCGGCGACGCGAGGGGAGCGCGCGTGAACGCGGCCGTCGGGGCACCCCGCAGGCCCCGCGACAGTGCGGTTTTAGGGGGGTTGGTGGAGGGCCTCCACGTCGGTCTGAGAAGACAAGCCCCAAACCCCCGACCCAGTTTCCGGAAGGTCCGGACTTGGCCGCGAACTCGGAAGTTTACATTCTGCGCGCGGGTGACTGATGCCCAGGAAGATGCCAGGGCAGAGAGGGGTGCGTGAACGAAGAGGGCGTGAAGAAGCCACCAGCGCCCCGTCCCGCAGCCCCAAGGGTCCCAGGCTCGCAGAGGTTGGGGTACTTCGCTGCGGGAGTCCACCAGGAAGGGACAGGGCAAGCAGCCGACAGGTGAACCCGGCGCTAGGAGCCAGGCCCACCCACCCACCCCGCTGGACACTTACTTCTTCGCTGGCGCCGTCCCCGGGAGGCGTTTTGGCTGCCGATGTATTCCATAAAGTTCAAAATGATAAAAAACCAAGAAATCAGTCGCAAGTGCATAGTAACCCAGTAATGTGTCCCTTCCTTTGCGCCGTTTTCTTTCGGTGGCTCGGGATAGTCAAGGTTTTGGAAGGATCTGGAGGTGCGCGGCGTCCACGGAGCGACGGGGAGAACCCAGGCAGCGGGACCCTGCTCCGCGGCGCTCCGACAGGCGGGCTGGGTGGCGACCAGGCGGGACGCGAGGGCAGGGAGACCCACTATTGTACTTTCAAATGATCCGGGAGGCGGCTGTCATCGCCGGGAGCGAGCGAGGCGGCAAGAGCGAGCGGCCACGCCGGGGTGGCCGCAGGTAGCATGTTGTGCGACGGCGGCAGCCGCGGGCGGGCGGGTGGCGGTGGTGGCGGCGGCGGCCCCTCGGGCTCAGAGGCTGCGGCGGCCGCGGCGGCCGCGGCGGGAGCCGGGGGAGCGCAGGGGAGCCGGCGCCGTGGGCACCGCGGCCATGGCCAAGGGGTGGCGGAGAGACCCTGAGCTGCTGCTGCTGCTGCTGCTGC